>PVIC010043285.1:0-15489 GCA_004025085.1 Thryonomys swinderianus | reverse complement strand
AAGGTCCCCTCATATTTTATCCAGGCCACATCCCCTGTGGATGGACAGCACTCACACCCTGGCTGGGCCTCCCCCTTAGCACCACCCACAATGGTGCCAAACCAATCAGCGGACTAAATGAGTCATCACACCACTAAGCCCAGCATCACACACTCTAGATCCAGCCACCTCTGAAAAGCCTACCAATGACTGCATAAGGCTTTGGGGGCACATCTCAGTCATAAGCCGTAACAATACTTTGAGCAAAGCTATAATAAATGTCACTGTACATAGATTTTTGTGCATTTTTCCAGATATTTCCTTCAAACACAGTCCTAGAAATAGAATTCCTGGTGAAGTTTCTGAGCATTATTAAGTTTTGACCCTACCCAAACACATCAAGAAAGTGCATACATATTTATACCTTCCCTCTGTCATGTTTCCTTTCTCTGTATACAACTGCTATAATTTAATACTCATGTCACCTGTTTCACTCCTTATCTAACAAATAAATGACCCAGAAGAGTTTTCTGACCACAGCACTTCACCATCTCCCTCTCAGTGGCCTCAGAGAAAAAAAGGTGGCTCATGGAGACCAACAGGCTGTCTTCATAGGCAAACAGCATCTAAATATTTAAAACTGTTCTCCACCACAGAGTCCTTCTTTCCACAAGGTCACCTCCTTTCAACTCAGGGATTCAGCCTCCTTAAAGAGTCACTAGCATGGTACATAATGGCTTGGTTAAGTGCTGGCAGATGTGTCCCCCATGTGTTCATAGAATAGATATCTAAGGACTTTCTCCTTTACCTTTGAAAACATATTTCCACCACCAGCATTTCATAGTGCCTCACATTCTACTACCAGTGACATCCATGAAGCAGTTTCCTAAGGTTGGTCTGGGTGGCAGTTTATGATTTAATTAGTTTTTCCTGAGGCTCATCCATCTGTTTTCTAATGGTCCACCTACTCCTAAGTCTGTCCTTGCCTTTGGCCATGCAAAAACCCTAACTTTATCCCTTGCTCTTCCTCTGATAAAACCATTTAGAATGACTTAGTAAATATGTGTCTCAGCCTGCTTTGTGTTGCTGTAACAAAGTACCTGAGACTGGCTACTTTATAATAGAAAGAAGTTTTTGTTTTGTTTTGGTTTGGTTTTGGTCATGGTTTTAGAAGCCAAAAAAATCCAAGTTCAAGGGGCTACATCAGGTGAGGGTTTTGTGCTGGGTCATCATACGGTAAACGGCATCACCCAGCAGAAGCACATTCTAAGGCAATAAGTGTCATTCTAAGGCAATAAGTGACACCCAGGGTCATTTTTCTTTGCTTCATAACAACCTGCTTCATCTTGCAGAATTCAGTTCCTGCAGACCCAAACGCATTCCTGAGGAACCTAATCCAGCCTCTCAAGAAAGACATTCATTCATGAGGATGTAGTCCCCTCATCTCTTAAGAGGCTCCACCACCTTGCAGTACCATTCATTGGGAATTAAAGTTAAAAGTTTTGGCGGGGTTAAGCCATATCCAAGCCACAGCAGTGTGAGAATTATCCTCCTTCTGTATGTAAGCCAGACTGTCCTCAGTGGGAAAGATACTCCAGGGATTCTCTGAGTAAAGAGAGTGACCATGACTGGGGCAAAGCCTTGGAGCACAGACAAAATGAGGGTCACCTCTCCCCAAAAGGGAAGCCCAAGGCAGGGCCACCCACCGCTGGCATTCAACTCTTTTCTCTAAAGAAAACCCATATGGTGACATCTTCTGTTATTTTTCCTTTACTTTTTCTATTTCCTCTCTTTCCCCAGAAAGTGCCAGATCGCAGACAGCTCTCCAGACCTTCAAAAGTCCCAGGGGAAGAAAGGAGGAAGGCTAAGAATCTCATACATTGCTCCTCACAATCGAGAAAGGTCAAGGAAACAAAGCCTGGCCTGCCTTGGTAGAAATCCCTTCGCTTTAGACTAAAAAAGCACTAATTTTTTTTTTTTTTGAGACAGGGTCTCACTTTGTGGTTCAGGCTGGCCCTGAGCTCACTATGTAGCCCAGGCAAGCCTCAAACTCAGCAATCCTCCTGTCTCTGCCTCCCGAGTGAAAAGCACTCATTTTAATTCTTGCTAACACCTACGGAATCCTTTAAATGTGGCTGGCCCTCTGTCAAGCACTTTTATTTAACCAGTCAGAAAGAAAATGAGCCTTACAGAGTTGAAATGAAGATCTACTAAGAGAAGTCAGGATCAGAATCCAAGCCTTTTTCCAGAGTCTAAAGCTGTTACTAACATATTCAGTTGTCGCTAGACAGAAGGTGGAAGCACCATCAGTTCAGAGCAGAAGAGAAAGAATAAGAGAGAAATGAATGAAACAGAATGAAGAGAGAAAGAGAAAATGATAGAACCGCTGTCATGCAAAGAAAAGGGTGTCCTCTACCACAAATAGAAGGTAATATTGAAATAAAGTCATGATTACTACTGAATTTTGGTCCACGGGTCATTTTAAAGTTCTATATTAGAGAAACACTGAAACACTTGATTTAAGATATTATTGTGTAGGACCTAATTCTAGAATATCCAGTGTGTAGGTTCTTTTCTGAAGGAAAATAGATTTTAAAGTGTGTGTTTTTTAGAGGGATAGAGGAATCTTAATCTTTTTTTTTTTTTTTTTTTTTTTTTGAGACAGGGTCTCGCTTTGTAGTTCAGGCTGGCCCTGACCTCACTATGTAGCCCAGGCAAGCCGCCGCGAACTCAGCAATCCTCCTGTCTCTGCCTCCCGAGTGCTGGGATGACAGGCGTGAGCCACCACGCCCGGCATTGTGGTATGCGGAGTGGATTGTTGGTGGGCGTGAGTCTCCACGTCCAGCATTATATGTGGTTTCCGGGGATCAAACTCAGGACCTTGCGCTTGCGAGGCAGGTGCCGGAACCACTGAGCTAACCCTCTGACCCGAGGAATCTTAATCTTGAAAAAAAGAGAGATAACCCAGAAAGTCTAGAAGGACAAGAACATTAAAAAAGAAAAGAAAAGAAAAACAGTAAAGACAGAGGCTCATGCCTGTACCCCCCATCTACACCACCACAGAAATGAGGGAGAAAGATAAACACTAGTCAGTGAGCCCCGTACAGGTTATCAGGAGATTATGTAGGTCTAGACGTGAAGTGTGGACTTTGAACAGACAGACTCGCTGTGAAGAAATGTCCCTGTTGGGATGCAAGGGAATCATCCTGGTTAGACAGACAGGTTGGGGATACGCTGTACACAGTCTTGAGTTCACCTAGGTTTTCAGTCTCAGCTACACACTAGAATCACCTGAATCTCTCTTAAATATACTGAAGTGGGATTAGTCCCACTTCAAAAATTGTTATATGGGGGCCAAAGATTTAGTTCAGTGGTTCCAGCACCTGCCTCACATGTGCAAAGTCCGAGTTCGAACTCCAGCTTAAAAAAAAAAAAATCTGATGTGCTCGCCTTGCCTCCCGTGAGGCCCTGGGTTTGATCATCACATGAGAAATGACACAGAATTCTAATGCAGTACCCCTGGTTCAGCTGCGGCCTCAGGAGTGCCTATGATGTACCTCTAAAGTTGAGAATTACAAATGTGGAGTTTGGACTTTATCCAGTAGCTACTGGAGCCCTGTTAGAGACATATGGATGGCTTCAGGCAACGAAAAACAAATGAAAGGAAGATTTACTGAAGTAAAAATAGTAATGGCACACACCAATGCGGCGTTTTGTTGTTTTTTTTTTAATTCCAGTTTCTCGGGCACTGCTCTGCATTCATTTGCACTTTCTAAATCATCACCAAATCCTTACAAAGTACCTCTTTATTACATGCACATTAGAGATGAGAAAACTGAGCCTGAGAAAAATGGATCATAGATCAGTTCATGACCATAGAACAAATAAATGACGAAACTAAGATTTGAACCCTGGAAGTTTGGCTTCAAATTCCATCCTCTTCATTTATTTCTGGCCATGGTGAATTGCCTTGTACCAGATCAAGAACTGCTTTATCTGAAACAACTAGGAAAGCTAGGCGTGGATGTGGAAGATGGTACCAACTTGAGGCCAAGATCGTGGAAAAAAACACCAAACACCTTCATGTGATCAGATGTCGGACTGCACATCCCTCCACAAGGCATTTTCAGATTTGTGTACAAATAACTGATGGGTCCAAAAGTTTAGCACAGATTTCAGCAGTCCCCTGGCACTTGAAGGGAAAAATGATAGAGCTCTGGGTTATCGGTAAGTGGAAGAATTCTGGAAAATATCTCATTTATGTAGCAATTCCTGAGGGACTGTAACAAAATAGGGCCTAATCTTAGTTCTAGGATATGTAAATAGATCACTCATGATAAAGTTCGAACCAAACCAGGCCTGGTGGCACACACCGGTAATCCAGAACTCAGCAGAGGAGTTCAAGGTCAGCCCCAGCTCAGAGTGAGTTGGAGGTTAGCCTGAAAAAAAATTAAATAAAAGAGTAAAGCTAAAGCTCACAGTTAACCAGCTCAGTACAAAATGAAATTGAGATCATCTGATCTTGATCTAAGTGAATCAAAATCAACCCTCCTGGAGAAGAATAATATTCTAGAGGCTCAAACCGACAGTATAATTTTTTATTCACAAACCTCAGCAGCCAACGAAAATTGCCAGACTTACCAGGAAAAAGACCAAGTAACCAACAAATCAGATAAAGGTCAAATAATGCAAACAATTTACACATGATTTATACAAAGTGTTATCTGATAAAACTTTAAAGTAACTGGCCTCAGTATGCTTAAGAAAATTAATTCCAAGTGGAGAATTGCAGCAAAGAACTAGGTCTATAAGAAAAATAATCAATAGAAAAATTTAAACTGAGAAATACGATTACTGAAATTAATAACTAGATAGATAGATAGTTTTTTTTATTCTTTTCAGTACTGAGGATGGAACTCATGACCTTGCACTTATGAGGCAGGAGCCAGAACAATTCAGTTGAATCTTCAGCCCATAATTAGATAGGGGTTGGTTTGTTTATTTGTTTGTTTGTTTGTTTGTTTGAGATAAGGTCTCACTTCGTAGTTCAGGCTGGTCCTGAGCTCACTATGTAACCCAGGCAAGCGTCAAACTCAGCAGCCTCCGCCTCCCAAGTGCTGGGATTATAAGTGTGAGCCACCATACCCGGCACTGTGGTGTGTGGTACTGATTGCTTGTGAGGGAGAGTCACCACACCCGGTATTGTTGTCTGTGGTTACTGTGATGAACCAGGGACCTTGCACTTGCTAAGCAGGCACTGGAACCACTGAGCTAAATCTCCAGCTCCCTGATTAGATGGTTTTAACAGCAGAGCAGACATAAATGGAGGAAAAACTAAATATCTTTAAAAACAGCAAGCAAAGGAAGAAAACACACTAAAGCAAAGGAAGAAAAATTAAAAGATAACAGTGAAAAGGCATAACTTACAGGTAACTAGAATCTCAGAGAGGAAAAGAAAAAGAAAGCAAAGGCCATATTTGAAAATATTATTAACTAAAATTTTTCCAAAAGAAATAACAAAAAAAATCAAACTGTATGATTAAGAGTGTTAAGAAGCTCAGGCATAGTGCCGGGCGTGGTGGCTCATGCCTGTCATCCCAGCACTCGGGAGGCAGAGACAGGAGGATTGCTGAGTTCAAGGCTTGCCTGGGCTACATAGTGAGCTTAGAGCCAGCCTGAACTACAAAGCGAGACCCTGTCTCAAAAAAAAAAAAAAAAAAAAAAGAAGCTCAGGCATGATAAATACTAAGAAAACTATAAAAAATATAGTTTTGGTACATGAAAGTAAAACTGATGGAAGACAAAAGAAAAAGGGAGTTTTGTGAAGATTTGGGGTTTTTTTTGTTTTCGTTTTTGTTTTTGAGACAGGGTCTCGCTTTGTAGTTCAGGCTGGCCCTGAGCTCACTATGTAGCCCAGGCAAGCCTTGAACTCAGCAATCCTCCTGTCTCTGCCTCCCGAGTGCTGGGATGACAGGCATGAGCCACCACGCCTGGCATTGTGGTATGTGGTATTGATTGCTGGTGGGCGTGAGTCTCCACACCCAGCATTCTATGTGGTTATCAGGATCGAACTCAGGACCTTGCGCTTGTGAGGCAGGCACCGGAACCACTGAGCTAAATCTCTGGCCCAGATTTGGGGGTTTTTTCCTTGTTTTTGTTTGGCTTGGTATCTAGGCCTTGGCACTGAACTACATTCCTAGGCCTTCCTTCATTTTTCATTTTGAGACAGGGTCTTACCAATTCACTAAGCTGTGCAGACTGGGCTCCAACTTGCAATCCTACCTCAGCCTCCCAGAGAGCTGAGATTACTGACATCCACCACACACTAGGCAACAAACAATGTAAAACCATGCAGAGGAAGAAAAAAGATTCCCTTCAAAGTACTAACAATAACTTACTTCTCTACAAAAAAAGGGAGACCACAACAATGAGGAGTATCTTCAAAATCCTGAATAAAAATAGTTCCCAACATAGCTTTATATACCTTGCTAAACTATCCCTTACAAATAAAAACTACACTTGATCTTAGCCAAAAGGCTGAGAAGCGATTACAAATAAACACTAAAGAAAGACCTACTGGCAAAAGGAAAATAATACCAGATAAATAATGTAGATATTCAGAAAGGAATGAAGATTAACAGAAATGATAACATTAATGCTTTTTGTGTATAAAATTCCAAAATATCCACCCCCAAGAATTTAGTAAATCACAAGATACAAAGTATACAAATATTTAAAAATTAATACAAAATAAATAAATAAATAATAAAAAATTACATTTGTGGGCCAGAGATTTAGCTCAATGGTTCCAGTGCCTGCCTAGCAGGTGCAAAGTCCCTGATTGGATCCTGGTAACCACATACAACAGTGCTGGGTGTGGTGACTCACGCCCACCAACAATTAGTACCACATACCACAAATGCCAGGTTTGCTGGCTCACGACTGTTATCCCAGCACTCAGGAGGTACAGGCAGGAGGATTGGTGAGTTTGAGGCTTGCCTGGGCTACATAGCGAGCTCAGGGCCAGCCTGAACTACAAAGTGAGACCCTGTCTCAAAAAGTAATAATAATAATAATCACATTTATGTAGATTAGCAAATTTTTTTTTTTTGAGACAGGGTCTCTCTTTGTAGTTCAGGCTGGCCCTGAGCTCACTATGTAGCCCAGGCAAGCCTGGAACTCAGCAATCCTCCTGCCTCTGCCTCCCAAGTGCTGGGATTATAGGCATGAGCGACCACGCCCAGCACTGTGGTATGTGGTATTGATTGCTGGCGGGTGTGAATCACCACACCCAGCATTGTATGTGGTTACCGGGATCGAACTCAGGGCCTTGCGCTTGCGAGGCAGGCGCTGGAACCACTGAGCTAAATCTCCAGCCCTAGATTAGCAAAGTTTTAAGCAGTATCATTTATAATAGCAACAAAAATATAAGTAAGATTTTTAGGTTAAAAACTGTAAAGTACTGATGAAAGAAATCAAAGATCTAAATAAATACAAACTTATGCCATGAATATGGATCGGAAGGATAAAATTGTTAGGCCAAATTCAAACTGATCTACAGGTTTTTTTGTTTTGTTTTGGTCTGGTTTGGGCTTTGTTTGTTTTTGTTTTTGTTTTTGTTTTGAGAAAACAAAAGGAAGAAAAATTAAAAATAAAAGAAATTTTGTTTTTTGTGGTACTAATTGCTGGTGAGCGTGAGTCACCAACCCCCGTGCTGTTGTCTGTGGTTACCAGTATTGAACCAGGGACCTTATGCTTTAGGCAGGCACTGGAACCACCAAGCTAAATTTCTGGCTGCCGATCTATAGTTTTAAAACAATCTGAGTAAAAATTTCAACATCCTCTAAAAATAACATAACAAACTGATTCTAAAATGCATACAAGAAAGGTATAGGATATATAATTACCAAACACTTTGAAAAGAACATTATTGGCCAGCCAGGCGTGGTGATTCACACCTGTAATCCCAGAATTTGGGAGACTGGGGCAGAGGATAGCCACAAATTCAAGGCCAGTTTGGGATACATAGTGAGTTCAAAAATAGTCTGAAATATGTAGGGAGATGCTGTCTCAGGGAGAGAAAGAGAGAGAGAGAAAGAGAGAGACAAATCAAGAGAGAGAGGTAAAGTTGAAGGATCCAAAATATTGAATTCAAGACATATAAATCTATAGTAATTGAGACAAGTGGTATTATCAAACAGATGGATCAGTGGAATAAGAATAAAGAGTTTAGAACTTGGCCAACACAGAATCAGTCGACTTTTATCATGATGTAAAGCCAATTCAAAGGAGAGAAGATGGTCATTTTAACAAACAGTTCTGGAATGATTGGAAATCATGTATAAGGAATAAACATTATTAATAGCCACAAGCCAGAGATTTAGCTCAGTGGTTTTGGTGCCTGCCTAGCAATTGCAAGGTCCCTGGTTCGATCCCTGGTAACCACATACAACAATACCAGGCATGGTGACCACGCCCACCAGCAATCAGTACCACATACCAGATTGCTGGACTGGTGGCTCACACCTGTAATTCCAGCACTCAAGAGGCAGAGGCAGGAGGATTGCTGAGTTTGAGGCTTGCCTGGGCTACATAGTGAGCTCAGGGCCAGCCTGAACTACAAAACAAGACCCTGTCTCAGAAAAGAAAAAAAATGTACCAATAAAATCAATTTTACAAAAATAAAAATAAAAATCCAGTTGGCTGGGCAAATGGTGACCCTCTTTATACAAAAAAAAAAAAAAAAATGACAATCCACACACAAAATCAAGGAAATATTGCAGGCGACAAAAATTCAAAAAACGTTTATTTCACAAAAGTGCAGTAAGTACATCCAGTACAACGACACAGCATATTGAAATACGAAGATTCATTTAGACACAACCACTTCCATTTGTTTTAAGTCACGTGTTGTTCACGTGTTGGGACTGATTGGTCAGTTTAACAGTAAGTCTCCAGTTCATCTGTTTACATAGGCATTTACCTCTCACCCAAAGGAACCCACTTGGATATTTACAGATACTTAAGCATAATTTATATTACCATTTATTTTAAATATTGTCAATATTATTTTTTATATTTAATTATATATTAATATTATTATTTTATGGAAGTTTCTAGTAACAAGCACATCCACCTGGCTGACAATCTTAACTAGGGCTTATTTGGGGGATAGGGCTCATATCACAAGCATCCTGAAAATTCATGCTAGGGTTTACTTTCTGCTTATGCCTCAGTTTCAGGGAAATATGTTCTGTCCTTCCATTAATATCAGATCTAGTCTTCTTTAATTCCTTGAGGTGTAAAGCATGGTAGCTTATTTGATATTCTCTTCATTTACATGGGAGATTATTAAAATTATAAAACATTATTATTAACATTATAAAATCTTGAACCATTTTACTGCATCTCATAAGTTTTGATATATTTTGGTTTTCATTTATCTCAAGATACTTTAAATTTCCCTTTTGATTTTCTCATTTTGTCCCACTGGTTGTTGAGAATGTGTCGTGTCATTTCTATATTTTTTGTGAATCTTCAAGTTCTTCTCTTATTATTGATTTCTGTCTTCATAGTTTTGTGGTCATGAAAGATACTTGATATGATTACTATCTTTTTAAATGTTTGGTTTTATGTGTGTGTGTCTGTGTGTGTGTGTGTGAACAACATATGATTCAGCCTGGAAAATATTCTATGTACACTTGAAAAACAATGCGTGTTCCACTGCCATTTGATGGAATATTTTGTTTATGCCCATTTGTTCAATTTTGTTTAAAGTGTAGTTTAAATACATTACTTGTTTATTGATTTTCTGACTAGATCATCTGTCCATTATTGGAAGTGGGGTATTGAAGTCTCTTGCTATTATGGTATTGCTACTTTTCCCTTTTGATCCATTAATATTTTTTCGCTGCTCTAATGCTGACTGCATATAATTGTTATATCCCCTGGATGAATGGGCCCCTTTGTCATCGTATAATGACTTTCTATACCAATTGTTACCATTTTTGACTTCAAGTCTATTTTATCTGGCATAAGTATTGCTGCTCCTGCTTGCTCTGGTTTCCATTTACAGGCAATATCTTTTCTCATCCTTTTGCTTTCAATCTACATGTATCCTTTCCGGTGAAGTGAGTTTCTTGTAGAAAGTATATACAAAGGTGTAACCAAAAATATAGTAGATGTTTAAATTTAAAATTTTTTAAATTATTACAGTAAAAACATTTGTATTATTCCAGTTCCAAATGTTTATGGCAATTTCTATCATGTAAAAAATATTACACATGGGGCCAGAGATTTAGCTCAGGGGTTCCGGCACCTGCCTAGCAAGCACAAGGTCCCCAGTTCGATCCCCAGCAACCACATACCACAGTACCGGGCTTAGTGACTCACGCCCACCAGCAATCAATACCACACACCACAGTGCCAGGCGTGGTGGCTCACACCTATAATCCCAGCACGCAGGAGGATTGCTGAGTTTGAGGCTTGCCTAGGCTACATAGTGTGCTCAGGGCTAGCCTGAACTGCAAAGCGAGACCCTGTCTCAAAAAAAGAAAAAATTACACAGTAACTTACAGGCATCGGAGTTGTTCACAGATATGGACAGATGTCACTTTACAAATATTTGCAGATGCAAATAAATCGTGGAAGTAGCTCATGTGTCTGCCGGACTACTGAGGACCAGCCATGATTTGTAAAGACTGGAAAGGTCCAGGCTACAGGCCCCCGGTCCTGAGGCCGGTGTCACTTGATTAGGGAAGGAGTAGAGGCGGCGTGTTTCCAGGCTGTGTAGGAAAGCTCAGAATCTCTGCACTTCTAAGGCATGATAACATCTACTGAGGACAACGAAAAAAAAAAAATACAGGAATCCAGATAAAGCATGAATTTGTTCCTTATTTTTTTATTGAAATCTTTATTGGTACATTTTATATACAGTTCACAATCACACTCAACATTAGGGAATTTGTACCAGTATATGACAGAAGTTAATTCTCATTTTTACCCATATCCCTACCCACCCACAACCCCACCCCTTATACACATGCTATTTCTTTTTCTTTCCAAATCATATTTACTCTTTCCCCTCACTACGTTCCCCCACCACATTCCCTTTGAATATTTCCTATTTTACAAAATCTATCATACATTCTAGAACTCATTTACATCTACAGGTTTTCATACCAGAGAAAAGAAACGGTATTTACATACCTGTGGTCTATTTATTTCACCTGTTAGTGCGTCCTCAAGGTGTATCCATTTGCAGATAAATGAATGAAACTTGTCATTCTCTTACTGCAGTCCCCTCCCCCTGCGCCCCTTATTGGCTCATCTGTGGAGATTACCAAATCTGTCCACTAGAGGCAGGCTCCTCCAGCGCCCTTGAACCTTGAACACTTGAAGGTTTCTCTTGAGTCTGTCAACCGGGTGTAGGCATCTGAGAGCATGTCACAGTCGAGCCGCTGGTGCTCACTGTACAGTGTGACAGTGCACAGTAGCACAGAGCTTCATCAGAGTCCAGGGCGTCCAGAAGCAAGAATAATGGGACACACGTGCTCACAGTGAGGGCGATTAATGGCAACCTGTCTTTATTGCAATAATTCACCACATTTATGATGACACTTCACGTGCACTTGAGGCCTGCGGTTTCCTTTGTGACCTAGTTACTTTCTGTAGTAGTGTGTTTTGATTCCTTTCTCTTCGTCTTACGTGTATTTTGCCAAAAGAGACTTTTTTTTTTTTTTGTCAACTAGGAAGTGCGGAACACGTGTATAATGCTTCTTTGTATGTGTATGTAAAATTTCTCAATCAAATGCTGCTTTTTTACCCGGGATTCCAACCCCCAGAGCTATTAGGAAAGGGAGTGAGGCATCAGAGGTGGGGGGCAACCAAAGCTTCCTCCGTCCTGACAGACACTCCCCGGGGCTCACACTTCCAGCGAAGCCCTGCGCCTGTGGCCTGTGGCCTGTGGCCTGTCGCCTGTCGGTAAGCAGTCGCCCTAGATTTCCACAGAGGGGCTAACCCTGCGCGAACTGTCCGTGTGAAGAGCCAGGCGGTGGGCTCCTTATGGGGAGCTAATGCCTGAGGAGAGGAGGCTCAGCCGGAGGCTGGGAGTTCTCATTATCATGTATCCAAAACATTTTTTAGCCGGGCGTGGTGGCTCGCGCCTGTAATCCCAGCACTCGGGGAGGCAGAGACAGGAGGATTGCTGAGTTCGAAGCTTGCCTAGGCTACATAGTGAGCTCAGAGCCAGCCCGAACTACAAAGCAAGACCCGTCTCAAAAAAAAAAAAAAAAATTTTTTTTTTTTTAACAGCCAGGCATGGTGGCTCAAGCCTGTAATCCCAGCACTCGGGAGGCAGAGGCAGGCGGATTGCTGAGGCCTGCCTGGGCTACATAGTGAGCTGAGGGCCAGCCTGAACTACAAAGGGAGACCCTGTCTCAAAAAAAAAAAAAAATTGGTAAGGGCCTTTTTCATTTCACCAGAACAAAGATCCTAAGAAGAGTACTCGAAAGATAGACATCATTCACTCCTTCTATGGAGAGGAGTGAGGAAGACACCCACTCAAAATGATAAGCTATATAATAAGATGGTGGGGACATCACGTTGGTCATATTTCTGGTAGTATGCTTAAATATTTAAAGTGAGTTGAAGCAGATAATAAAGCATGACCTTACACATTTAAACTTAAAATACATGATTTTTATTTAGCAATTTTTAATTGAATTCTTTATGGGTACATTTTATATACAGCTCACAATCACACACAACATTGGGGTATTTAGCCATTTTTTAATCTACCACTAATGCCATTTTCCATTCTTATAATTTCACCACTTGGACTGCTACATATTTTTTCCTATAGAACTAATTTTTTTTTTTGAGACAGGGTCTCGCTTTGTAGTTTAGGCTGGCACTGAGCTCACTATGCAGCCCATGCTAACCTCCAATTTACAGCAATCCTCCTGCCTCTGCCTCCCAAGTGCTGGGATTACAGGAGTGAGCCACCACACCCGGCACTGTGGTGTGTGGTACCAGGGATCAAACTCAGGACCTTGCACTTGCCAGGCATACACCAGAACCACTAAGCTAAATCCCCTGCCCTAAAACTAAATCTTTCATTGGTCAACTATGAATTCTAATTTTTCATTCTTTAAGGTACATTGAAAATTTAAAAATAAATTTTAAGTAGAAAATCCTCGTTAGGTCATTTGTGAGTATCTTTCCTCCAATCTTTTCCAGTTTTCATATGCATTCCCAATTTTTTCTTTCGTACCAGGGATCAAACTCAGGACCTTGCATTTGCAAGGCAGGTGCAGCACCACTGCCCTACCCCGGACCTCCAATTGATTTTGTCATTTGTCTTTACTCAGTCTTTCCAAATGTTCAATTTCATTAATGTAGAAAATGTGTATTTCTTGTTATAGTCATATGTTAATGGTGTGTGTTATATTTAAATTAACTATGTAATTAAAATTACTAGTACAACTGCCATAAGCAGATTTGGGAGCACCCTCGTTGATTTGAAGTAGGCACACAGTGTACCTGCTAGACACGGGGAGCAGCAGACCAGTTACTAGTGCGTGTGGTACTGAGAGGTTCACTCCATGGTTTTTTGGAGAGAAAACAGAAATATCTAACTGAAGGTCAATTAACAGCATCTACTCCACGCCTGAAAATGATATTTTTCACTACCAAACTAAATAGAATTCTCAGTTGGCCTATTTTAATGAATAATGATACATTTTAGGAACTTGGAAGATTAATTTGAAAACTGACAAAATGCTTGAGATTTTAGACCCAGCAAATTAATCTAAATAGTTCAGTGTATGTGCTGCTGAAGCGAGCACTATTCTAAGTAGTTTAAACATATTCTCCACAGTCTTGTTTATGCTGTTCTATTCACTTGATAAACAAAACATTTTCCTTCCAGAGACCAAAAATTAGTAATATGAGCTATCTATAAAAATCTAGAAGCCAGGCATGGTGGCCCACACCTGTAAACCCAGCACGTGGGAGACTGAGACAGGAGGGTTGCCATGAGTCTGAGGCCAGCCTGGGCTACATAGTGAATTTCAGGCCAGCCTGAACTGCCTGCACAGTGAGCCCTATTTGGAGGGGAAAAAAAATTAGGCGTTCTCATTTATCCCATTGAAAAATGAATGCCTGGCCTTCAGTGAACAGTAAACTCCACGAGGAAGGTAAGCAGCAGGGCCACTTTGTTCACCGTGGCATTCCCCATAATAATACCTGAATGCTTACAGAAACAGACGTGGAGACCTCCATTCAACACTAGGGTGTCTACTGACTCAACACAGGCAGGGTAAATCAAGCACGAGTTAGGCTGAGCATGGTATTACATACCTATAAGCTCAGTTGCTCAGGAGGCTGAGGCAGGAGAATCTCAAATTCAGGCCAGGCTGGGCATTTTAGCAATACTCTATTTCAAAAATAAAAAGGATACACCAGGAGTAGTGGTACACTCCCATAATGTCAGCACTCAGGAGGCTGAGGCAGGAAGATCAGAGTGAGTTTGAAGCCAGCTTGGGGTACAGAGTGAGTTCAAGGCCAATCTAGATTACACAGTGAAACCTTGTTTCAAAAAATAAATCATCAATCAATAGGCTAGAGATGAAGGCCAGTGCTCCCTGGGCTCAGTCACCAGCAATTCTATACAGCCACATATAGAAAGGCAGAATTGAGATAAGAAGAGATATTAAACAAAAGAGAAAAAGCAAATTAACCAGTACTGGAAGAAGAATGTAATGACAGGATTCAGTAAACATTTATAATAATAATTGGCGATGTCAACTGTCTTAATTCCCCAATCAAAAGACACAAACTAGGAGACTGACTAAAATAAAACAAAATGGGGCCGGAGATTTAGCTCAGAGATTCCAGTGCCTGCCTAGCAAGGGCAAGGTCCCTAGTTCAATCCCTGATAACCACATGGCTCACGCCTATAATCCCAGCATTTGGGAGGCAGAGGCAGGAAGATTGCTGAGTTCAAGGCTTGCCTGGACTCAGTGGACACACAGTGAGCTCAGGGCCAGCCTGGACTACAAAGTGAGACCCCGTCTCAAAATAAATAAATAAATAAATAAATAAATAAATAAATAAATAAATAAATAAAACAAAATGCCACCATATATTACAGCAAGAGACAATCTCAGTCAAAAGGATGTACACAGACTGAAAGTGAAAGAGTAGGAAACTATACTCCTTTCACTTGGCACTCAAACACAAGCAGGAGTAGCCTATCTTATTTTCAAAGATAGAAGATTTCAAGCCAAAACTAATCAAGAGACAAAGATGGTCACTGCATACTGGTAAATGGAATGATTCAACAACAAGAGATAATGACTGTAAATATCTATGTACCAGATACCAGCACATCCAACTTCTCGAAGCAAAACTACTGGCCTCCAAAGGATGGTTACCAAGACAACCACAGTGAAGGGCTTCAGTGCCCCTTTCACAATTAGACATGTCAACTTGACAAAAAAAAAAAAA
>PVIC010043284.1:0-15484 GCA_004025085.1 Thryonomys swinderianus | reverse complement strand
CCAGGCAAGCCTTGAACTCAGCAATCCTCCTGTCTCTGCCTCCCGAGTGCTGGGATGACAGGCGTGAGCCACCACGCCTGGCACTGTGGTATGTGGTGCTGATTGCTGGTTGATTGTTGGTGGGCGTGAGTCACCACGCCCAGCATTGTATGTGGTTACCGGGATCGAACTCAGGACCTTGCGCTTGCTAGGCAGGCACCGGAACCACTGAGCTAAATCTCTGGCCCCAACTGTAAAATATTTTATCCCATATAATTTCATGATCTATTCCCATACTACTGGGCATTTTAATTATTTCAAAGTTTTCTGTCACAAATGTCTTTGAGTATACCTGCATTTTCTTTTATTGTCAAGTTGAATTTACTAGTTTATAATTTAAGAAAAAATTTGATACTCTTTAAAACATTGCCAAATTGCTTTCTAGGAAGTTGTGCTAATACTAGTATATTTCTGTTATCCTCATTGGATAGAAAATTCTCGCTTTATTTTAGAGTTTTTCACTTTGTTAGACAAATATTGAAGCTTATTTTAATTTGCATTTTTGGATTACTAAATAGGTCACATCATTCTCTAATGTTTAGGAGCCATTTGTACTTATTTGTAATTCTGTCCATTTATTTCCTTTACTTGCTTTTTTAATGACTCCTACCCTTTATCATATTAACCACAAATATTTTTTTCTCAGTGGTTGGTCACCTTTTAATTTAGTTTACTTGAGGTTTTGGTGTGTATCAATTTAAAATATTTCCATAGTCAAATCTTTCAATTCAATATTTTTGTGATTTATCTCATTGCTTTTGAGTTAGAAAGCTCTGTCATACCCAGAGATGCCATAAACTTGTTTTTTAAAGTAGAAAATATGACATTGCAAGGAAAATTTAATACATTTATGATATTTGTTTAATCCCTCAATTTTAGGTTGGCTGTGGTGCTGGAAATAGTGTTTTTCCGATTCTGAACACCTTGCAGTAAGTTTTAGCATTTTCTCCTACATAATTTTACATATTTAAGGGATGTTGAGAAATTTTGGAAATATGTTGTGACGTATGTGCCAGTCGTGTTTTAAATTCCCATATAAACAATGACTAAAGCATATTTCAAAAGAAGCACCTCAGTCTTAGTGCTAATTTCATGTGAACTAGAATACTCTGAAGATGGTGCTTCACAGCCTTGGGTTAACCACCTTGAGATTCAAGGACTCTTTCAAAGTTGTGTTTAAGTGGGTGAGAGAGTAAGAAAAAGCCAAGAGATCCATCCTTTCATTAAGCTGTGAGTTGCCCAATTTCAGAGGCTATTTGCGCCTCCTAGATACTTAGATGTCATTTGGAAAACTGAGTTTAATACTCACATTTTAATCCTCATTTCGTTTTGCCATCATTTCTGGAGTGGCACCTACTACAAGACCTTTGCATCTGGGTGAGATGGTGCCTATCTGTAATCCTGGCACTTTAGGGGCCGAGGCTGAGACTGTCTGTGAGTTCCAGGATGGCCGAGGCTACATAGTGGGTTCAAAGCCAGCCTGAACTACACGGGGAGACCCTGTCTCAAAAAACAAAATAGACCTGTGAGTATCAGATCATTGTATCTAGGCTTGAAATTGTTTGGAACTGGCAGCAATTAACCCCAACACTCAAAAGAGTAGAAGCAAATGATGTTTTCTAACATGCACTTCCTGTTCACCATCTCACCTCTGTTTTAGAATTTCCATGATGAAAGTGACACACCTCACAAAACTCTCCAAACAATTTTTACCTGTGCTGATGTGTCAGGTTTTTTTCTTTTTGTAAGTTTACACAATAGCTTTCATATCATTTTTCCATTATAAAATCATCATGAGCACATTGCAAAACATTTCCCCTGGAAGAAAGGGGTGGTGGGAAAATTACCCGTTATTCCCCTTATCCTGACAGCCACTGATGGAATTTTCATTCTTTTTGAAAATGTTTAAAGGTAATAATGTGATCTTTTAAGTTTTTCATGTTAAAGCATTTGAAAAAACAAAGATAGTACACTTTTTTTTAATGTTTTTTATCTTTGTTTGCCCTTTCCCAGTTTCTGAGCTAAATTTTTTTTGTTCCCTTACACCACTTAGCCAGACTTCTTCACCCCAGTGATAAATGAACTTCTAGTAGGCATGTATACCTACACTGGCAGTCATTACAGGTTACTTGGTTACTACTCTCAAGGAATTGTTTAGCAAGTCATCTGTTTGTTCCTTACCTCTCCGCCACTTCTTACATTCACTGAGGTAGCATATTTTATCCCAATCTGATTTTCCAGATTACTGACCACTGTGACATAGTTAGAGCTCCAACTGTACTGGCTGTTCAATCTGATTGCTCGCTTGTATTTTTCCCTGTCACCATCTCCCTTCAACTAATAATGTGAGCTCCTGGCTTCTCACTTCTGACTTTCTTCTTGGCTTGTGTCTTTTTTTTTTTTTTTTTGTCATGTTTTAAAAATCACCAGAGACCAATAACCTAAGGTAATTAATTCACTTTAAAAAGCAACTGGTGATTAGACTTCCAAATGGGGGAATAAACTTTTTCCCAACCCAGGGAATTATGTTTTATTGCTTTTGGAGAACAAAAGACTAATATTTTCAGAATAATTTTACCTTAATTAGGCCTCTGGAATGGAGAGGTCAGATCATTCTCCAAGGATTGTCTCATTCTTAAACCCCCTGCCAAGAATGTTTAGTGGTGCAGTGGTAGTAGTGGTATTTCACCTGTTTGCTGGGAGAAGGGCCAAGGCAGTCAGCTGATTTTACAGAAAGTCTTGGAAAGTCACTGCATGGTCATAAGACTTCAACGTGGGCTGCTGATGCAGTGGGAACTCTGTCTCAGAGGTCATATGCCACCCTGGCAGGACACATGGCAAATGGCACTGGTTTCCTTACTAGAATGCTCTGGGTCTGGTTGGTATTCAGTAACTACCCAGAGGTAAATTGTACACATTTTATAATGAATTAAGGTAGCAGGGTCCAGAAAAGCATTCAGAATTATATACAGGGTTTTAGAGGACATGTTAGTTTGTAAGTTTCTGAAAGACAGTGGTGGAGCTCCTTTAATGGGAATAGTAACAGCTATAATAATGAAATAACATTTATTGAGTGCTTACTGTGAGTCAGGCAACTTTCTAGAAACTTTACTATGTGAATTCATTCCATCCTAACAACCAACTTGGCTGCCATACATTTCTGTGTTTTGAAGACAGGGAAACAGAAGTACACAGAGAGGAATTATTTTTCGGTTGCACAACTGAATGGTAGAGCCAGGAATCAAGACTTCGGCAGTCTGGCTGCAGAGCCCAGTCACTAGCCATGATGCTGTGTAATGCTACGCATACCTGAGTGTTAACTACCTGAGCAGTAACTGAGAACATTTCAAACACATGTGGCCACCCAGCAAAATCCAAATCACAGTTATACAGATACTGTGGGAAATAGCAGGGTATATGCTGGAATAAAGTACTAGTTTTAATGAGACTGATAAGACCAAGCAGTGCAAGTTTCGATTGGGGCTGAATAAATGGTTAATTTTTCATAATCAAGTCCTAGTCACACTTGTTTATATAGGTCTTGAATGTGAGTCCCTCAGGCCACAGAATGAATGATGTATATGTGAATATAGTGAGGGGGATGAGTTGCCTTTAAGATTCTAGGTGAGATTTTGTTAAATCATATTTGTGTTTGTACTGGATATTTATTTAGAAGTCCACTTTGTTTGAAATGCCTCTGGAATCAAATTAGGGGTCCTAATTTTGTGCCCCAAGGCCTACTGGATATCCTGCCACATCACACAGTGGGCTCTTGGTCAGCTCTGCCTCTCACTGCTGGCTCACGGCTCTTGCCTCTCATCTCTGATGCTTCTTCGCCTCACTTGGCAGGGCCATCTTCCCCTTCAGAACCTGGAGGACTTACTTCTGAGGGTGCTGGCCTTCCCCACACCTGAAAAAGTTACATAAAGTTAGACAAGTTCTCAAGATGCTTATAAAATCCACAAGAGTCAGGACCATACTGAAATTACTGATGATGACATACTGAACAGTTTGTGACTCTGACATGATCCTGTGCAGTGTGAGGAAAGGGTTACTTGATAGCAGCATACAGAGGATGATCAGGAAGGACACTGACCACAGAACTCGCAGCACGTGCCTGCCCAGGAGTTAGTGGGGACCAGCATTGTTACTGAATTCCAAGTAAAGACCAAATAGAACATGTTTAATTTTGGAAGAAACTAATGAAAATTAGTTAAGATTTTTATAAGTATAAATACTCCTCTGCCTAACAAAATTGAATTTATTTACTTATTGTAAATAAAACAACAGATTTTACAGAAGTCAAATTCCCAGAGTTAATAAATGTCAAATTCAGGATTCCAAAACATCTATTTAGTTCTGAATTCTGTACTGTTACTATTTTATTAGATGATTTTATTTGTATTTTGGTTTCTAATAAGAAATTCAGGGGGCTGGGTACAATGGTGCATGCCTATAGTGCCAGCTATTTGGGAGGCTAAGACAGGATTCTTTGAGCTCAGGAGTGGGGCCCAGCCTGGACAGCTTAGTGATCCTACCCTGCTAGAGCAGCAGAGCCTCTGTGAAAGGCCTGTGAACCAAATGAGATGGATGGAAAGGAGGAGGAATGAAGGGACACAGGAGTCAGAGATTCCTTGGAGAAGATGAGAGCTCAGCTAAGCTAGGAGGGCTGCAGGACTGCTGGAGGGAGGCAGAGATCTTAGAAGGAGGCCGATGGAGTAGTGGAGGAGGATGGCCTTGGAGACTTCCCTCACAGGAGTGCGATGCGGCTCAAGACAGAAAGAACCAAATGAAAGAGGGCTGGCACTACCTGCCATTAGGAAGTGATCAAGACAGTGCTGCTTCAGAAGGGTACTCGTCCACACCCAGGAGACGATGTTCAAGACAGTGTTCAAGAGGAGGAAATGATGAGCCAAGTTTTGTCCAAAATTCTACTACAGAAATGCTTACCAGCAAGTTGTATCTTCAGTTCCCTTTTCTCTGTAGTTTGAACAAGTCTGAACTCTAGTTTAAATCTTTCTTCCATTTCCACAGAAACACTCCAGAGTCCTTTCTTTATTGTTGTGATTTTGCCTCTGAAGCCATAGAACTGATAAAGGTATGCTTTGTATTTCTTTTAAGCAGAATCCATAAGAAAATAATTTATTTTCTTTTAAAGTAACTGTTTAGAAATGCCTTTGGAGCAAATGTAATTGGTAGCCATTTTTAACTGAACTTACACAATTTCTAAGAATATCAACATCAACTGATGCCTAAGATACTAATTGCACTAAAACAATTGCAGTTGTTGTGAATGTTTGTGTTCTCAAGGGACCAGTAGACCTAGAAAGGCCAGTGCTGTACGGGGATGAGCAAGAAGATACTGACATACAAAACTTAGACTGTATGTACACCTACCCATGGCTAGCCTTGCTCCAAACAACTTGTTTAAGGTAAAATTAGTCAAGATTTTTCAGTTGGGTGAAAAACTCCCCGTGCCAAAAACTGAACTTTTAATTAAGTCCTGTAAGAAGATTTTATTTATATTTGGATCTCTATAGCCTTATACATTGTCTGAATATGGTAAGCACTCATTGAATTAAAAATTTTAAAGTAAGAAAATCTGGGGCACTTGGGAGTCTGAAGGCAGGAGGATCACCATGAGTTTGAGGCCAACCTAGGCTACATAGTAAGTTCAAGGCCAGCCTGGACACTGTAGTGAGACTCTGTCCCAAAAAAAAAAAACAAATCTGGGAAGCTGTGTGTAGTGGTGTCCAACCTGTAAGCCTGGCACTCTGAGAGGCTGAGTCAGTAGGAGCTGAAGTTTGAGCCCCATCTGGGCAATGTACTGGCTTAGCTGGATCCTGCTTCAAAAGAATAAACAAGGGCTGAAGCTCTAGGTCAGTGTGAAATCCTTGGATGCAATCTCCAGTACTGCAAGAAAAATATCTGGGAAAACATTTGATGTAAATTTAAAATATCTTAGACTACAAAGGAAACAGTGCAGAACTTGGGCTTGTTGCACAGATCTTAAACACTAGTGAGCATTAGCATAGAGTGAAAAGATAATTTTAGCAAGAGGGAAGTGTAGGGTAAACAAATTAAGTAAAACTTTTAAAAACTAAGTATAATTTAAATTTCTGATAATAAGAGTGATTTCATCACGTATATTTTCCAAAACAATAAAAAGCCTAAAGAGAGGGCCGGAGGGTTAGCTCAGTGGTTCCGGCGCCTGCCTCGCAAGCACAAGGACCTGAGTTCGATCCCTGGTAACCACATATAATGCTGGGTGTGGAGACACGCCCACCAACAATCAACACTGCACACCACAATGCCGGACGTGGTGGCTCACGCCTGTAATCCCAGCACTCGGGAGGCAGAGACAGGAGGATTGCTGAGTTCGCGGCGGCTTGCCTGGGCACCATAGTGAGCTCAGGGCCAGCCTGAACTACAAAGCGAGACCCTGTCTCAAAAAGCAAAAAAAAAAAAAAAAAAAGAAGAAAAGCCTAAAGAGAAAGGAAAGTACACCTGCAATCATATTTGTTAGGGCGAATCATGTTAATGTGTTGATGTATTTCCTTCTGATGCTGTTTCTGTAGATAAATTGTGTGTGTTGTTACTTTAGTGCAATTTTTTAAATGATAGCCTTATTGAAACGGTTCACACGCCATCTCATTTAATGTATTTGCAGAGTCATGCAGCCATGCGCATGCTCTATTTTTGATCATGTAGTGTAAGGTATTTGTGTTTTGAAGCAGAGGTAATATGGGGAAAGCAGCAAGAGGATTGAGGATTGAGGGCCACGGCAGCAGCTCTGAGACCACACAGCTCAGCAGCGGCACTGCCTCCAACTTGCCCGGCTGCCCTGCTCTGCTTTTCAATCTGCACAGGGACGGTAAAGAATATTTGTCACCAGGTCTAAGTGATACACTTCATTTTTTAGGGCAGCCTGAAATAAGCTAAAGAATAATGAACTGGATTTACCTTCAGATTTACAGAGGAAAGGCCCTTGGGAGAAAAAGTAAAATAATTTGACCTTTTATGTTTAAAAAAAAAAATCTGGGAATTCTGCTAATTCCTTTTTTTGGCTTTGTGTTCCTCAATAATGACAGACACATGCATGCTACAGAGCCACCCAGTGTTCTGCCTTTGTTCATGACGTGTGTGATGAGGACTCGCCCTACCCTTTTCCAGACGGGATCCTGGACGTTGTTCTCCTCGTCTTTGTGCTCTCTTCTATTCATCCTGACAGGTAAATGAAGACGAAAGGGCAAAGGAAATGAGGGAAGCTTCTCTATCGGTGATGGTTTTTAGAGCTATCAAAGAAAAAATGACAATTCTTGAATTTTTTATTTAGTGAACTACATTATGTATAACATGCAGCCTTTTAAATGCAGGTTTTTTCTTCAGACTTTAAGAAAGAAACTGGTCAGACTACTTCATTAGCAAGCTTTCTGTCACTGTCAGAATGAAGTGAGCATATTCTGGCAAGACACATCCCTATTAAAAATGACAGCGCTTCAAGCAGATTACAAATTCAGAGCAGCCTAATAGACTCCCAAGAGGGGAATTGTACTTGGTGATCAGAAACAAACATCTTTGATTTAGCATCTTCCGAATGTTCATGAAGGTGGGCTATGGACCTGTTCAACATCACACAGGGCTGTTGATGGGTTTTTAAATTTTTGTTTTAGAGAAGCCAGGCAAGGAATTAGGGGTTATAGTAATTTCCCAGATTAGCCTTGTACCTTTATGATCTCAGGTGGGCCTAATGCCATCACTCCTATATACAGTCCACCAAAAAAAATGTACAACAGTACAGCAGTGCACTTTACTAATAAATCTGAGCACCTGTTGAAAATGTAAAGGCCAAAGGCAACGTATGAATCTCATGATGTCTCAATAAATTTAGTATTGAAATATTTACCCAAGTTTTCTTTTCCTAATGTGTACACTTTTTGGTAGAAAAAATATATAGTGTGTGTGTGTATCTGTGTGTGTGTTAGGGAACAAACCCAGGGCCTTGTGCATGCTGGGCAAGTGCTCTATCACTAAGCTATACTTCTTTTTTTTTTTTTTTTTTGCTTTTTGGAGACAGGGTCTCGCTTTGTAGTTCAGGCTGGCCCTGAGCTCACTATGGTGCCCAGGCAAGCCGCCGCGAACTCAGCAATCCTCCTGTCTCTGCCTCCCTAGTGCTGGGATTACAGGCGTGAGCCACCGGCATTGTGGTATGCGGTGTTGATTGTCGGTGGGCGTGTCTCCACACCCAGCATTATATGTGGTTACCGGGGATTGAACTCAGGTCCTTGAGCTTTCGAGGCAGGCGCCGGAACCACTGAGCTAACCCTCCGGCCCCTGAGCTATACTTCTAACCCCCTAAGTATTTATGACTTAAAAATTTAAGTTTGCACAGTGTTTTAAAACTATACAGGCAGCTTTTCTTTAGAGAGGAAACAAACAGATGTTACCAGTTATTAAGGTGATCCTCTTCCTCAAAATATTGTACCTTCTCTGTATTAAAGCATGTGTATAGTGTCAGTATGTGCTTTTATAAAGTTTCTTAAAATTGAATTTTCATAATCCCCTGTAAGGGGAGTCAGACCTAGATCAATCATTTCTGTTTGAGTGTGACACTTTCCCACACAAACCAAGTTACCATGAGCTTCTTCCTTTGTAATTAAGAAGTCATTCTGACAAGTCTCTTTATATCCCATTCAGAAGTAAGCAATTTGCTGAAGAGAACAAGTTAGGCTTCCAAGTAAATCCAAAACAAGGTTATATTTGCAACATATCAGATACCATGAAACTACTTTTTCCTCTCAGTTTCTTTTCTGCTAATCTATTGACATTGTTCAGGTACTAGTAGAAAAATGTCATCAATGTATTTTGTTTCTTTATATGAATAGTTAAAAGGATGGTGTAGGTGGGTAAAGAACAAGATTTCCTATTTGGCACCAGTAACAGGAAATGTAAAAATTCTAAATAAGACTGCAGAAAGGCTATTTGAAATTAATTTAGATAATGTATTTTCTCATGATTTAAATTGAATGTTAAAGAGAAGGGGAAACAGATGTCTAAGGAAGATTGCTTTTATAATACAGTATTTTATTCTGTTTACTATGAAATAACTTCAGTTTATCACATTAATACCACTTTCTTACTTATATGGAAATCATCTAAAAATAAGGTGAATGAAAAGAGTATGGTGGCATGCACCTCTGGTTTTGGCTGCTCAGGAGACTGGGTCAAGAGAATAGCTTGAGCAAAATAGTGAGACCTCATCTCTAAATAAATGAAAAAATTAAGATGAATGAGTAAAAGGCAGGCAACAGTAAGTAAAAAGCAAGGCAATGTCTTTAGGATTGTTTAGGACCACAGTAGTGGATTGCCCCTCAGGAAATTTCTAGAAAAGTAGCTTTTAGGCAGTTTGGGAAATCTAGGTTCAAATAATTGGCAAATTTAATTAGACCCTCACTATGATAGTTCCAGCCTACATGGCAATAAGAGGTAGGAGAGTATAAAAGAAAAGCTAACTGTTCTTGTCATTCAAATAAAGTATATGGTACTTACTATAAATCCAAACAGTCCACAAATACTCCTTTTAAGAATCTTTTCTTTCTCCCTTCATTTGCCTCCATCCAGAGATAAATGAGGACAGCAGAGTTAGCCAGCTAAGAGGAAGAAAGAGAAGGAGCTTTTGGGCAGGAGATTTAGCTCAGTGGTTCCGGCTCCTGCCTCGCAAGCGCAAGGTCCTGAGTTCGATCCTGGTAACTACATACAATGCTGGGCGTGGAGACTCACGCCCACCAGCAATCAATACCACATACCACAGTGCCGGGTGTGGTGGCTCACGCCTGTCATCCCAGCACTTGGGGGGCAGAGGCAGGAGGATTGCTGAGTCCAAGGCTTGCCTGGGCTATATAGTGTGCTCAGGGTCAGCCTGAACTACAAAGTGAGACCCTGTCTCAAAAATAAAAAAGAAAAGAAAATGAGTTTTTGTCATTTTGCCTTGCCCACCTTGCAGGTCTCAGTTACTGGCTTTGGAGCTGCTTTGAAACAGGGTAGGGATAATCAAGAAAAGCAGTGCCCTGCTTGCTCCTTGCCTTTGTTCCCAAACCAAGGCATTAAAGGATAGTTTGGAGGAAAGGACTTGCAGAGGATATAGCTACATTTTGAAGCACTTGGTCTTTCATTTATTAGCATTTTGGTTTCATTTCTGTTTTGTTTATAATTACAGAGATTATGTATATAAAATTTGTCCAGAAAGTGATTATTGTAAGATTTAATTATGTTTTTTATTGCCAAAACCTCAGGCTATAAACAGTGGAGATATAATCTGTAATAAATGAGGATAAAATACATTTCCTTTTCCCTTTTGTTTATGTTTCAGTTTTCAAATACCTTTCACGTACTCACATTGTCTCTTTTTGTCATATTTTGTTCTTGCTTTCATTTTCTCACTGTCTATACGTCCTTTAAAGGGGGGCTTCCATCCCACTATTCCACTAAATAGTATTTTAATTGGAAGGCATTTACACATTATTTAATTTAAACTCCTGATTTTCAAGATAAGAAAACCTCAGCAGCTTTAAGTAGTTTGGATAAAGCAGAGAGATCACGAGCTTCGCACACAGACTGCCACTTACCATTCTCTGCTTGTGGCAGACATTGATAATCAATTTTGTACTGTGTCATTCCCAATGAACTCTGTGCATCCTTCTCATTAAAGCTCTGTAGGCAGCTAGTGCCAGTTACTGAGCATTGATATGAGAACTACATCTTTGCCACTCTGGCCCTTAATCACACAAAGTCATAAACTTATAACCAAAAATATCAAATCAAAGACAGTTCTGGGGTTGTATTTGACTGCAAGCCACATAAGTAAGAATAAATGATGAAAGAAAGAAAAAGGCTTCTGGTATTAAGTTGGGAATTGAGTTGTAAATAAAATTTAAATAAGAAGAAAATAAAGGGAAGAGATTTCTATGAGAGGAAACATGTAAGAAAAGGCATAAGCTTCCCAGAACCAAGCATTTAGCAGTCAGGCAAAAAAGGTATTTATGTTGAGAAGTAGACAAAAAGATACTAGAAGGATTTATTTAGTGTGGTCAGGAACAAGAAATGTAAGAAATAAAATTCTGCCCTGTGGTTTGAAGTCATAAAAGTTTTTGAGCGAGGAGGTGATTGGACAAAACCATCATTTTAAGCAGAATGACTTATTGCCAGAAGAACTGATAAAAGAAGAACAATAATAATGTTGGGAAGCAGTTCTGTTCATCAGCCTCAAGAGGTAGGGATTTGTAGTAAGAAGGTGCCAGTGGAAAACAAGACAGTGAAGTATCAAAGATGGAAAGAAGGAACCGAGAAGACAAAGAATTTGATATCCACATGGAAAAGACAGAGGAAGAAAAAGTCATCTCTTCTTCCTGAGGTGAATGAGGGTATCTTTGACTTAAACAAATCCGAAGAATGAGGTAATTTCAAGAAAGCTGATCCCTACTTTGGTGTATACCATTTGGGATGTAAATGGTATGACTCTGACATAATTTTTGTTTTACAAGGAAAAGGAAGCTCCCTCCTTTATTTTAAACTTTGCTCAGAATCATCAGGCTTTGCTGTAATAATCAAGAAACATCTTCTATGCAGTTCAGCTTTTGATGCTTTCCATCAAGCTCTGTGAAGTGCCCAGGCCTGTCACTTGGGTGATTTCTTAAAACTCTAAGCCTTCTCACTGTGGTCCTTTAGAAAGTTGATGTCTTTTTTTCCTTCTCTACAAAATATTTTTGTTGTTGTTGCCCTTATATTTAAGATTTAGATTTATTTGGCCTTATGGAGCCTTTTCTGTTTTGTCTCAAGAAGGTTCAATCTAGCATATCAAACAAGATTTCCACAAAGCAGGCATCTCCTTTTTTTTCAAAGGATGCAAGGTGTTGTCAACCGGCTGTCTAAGTTACTGAAGCCTGGGGGAATGCTGCTCTTTCGGGACTATGGAAGATATGATAACACTCAGCTTCGTTTTAAAAAGGGTAACAGTATATTCACTTTGGGGTTATTTTCATGTGTTTTAAAGAATGCCTTGTTTATATTTCATGTCATGTTGTTTGGATTTTTCTTTATTAAGGAATACCAAGAGTTTTTTTCCACTTATTTTTTAGGGCATTGTTTATCTGAAAATTTTTATGTTCGAGGAGATGGTACCCGGGCATATTTCTTTACAAAAGGTATGCTAATCCATAAGAAGAATTACCTGTGAAAATTCTCTTTGGTTATTTTTTTGTGAGGAGAAACTCAAAAGCTATAAAAATGAGGCTTCAGCAGTTGATTAAACATCAAATGTCTTCATACTTTGGTGCTTGTAATCTACATAAAACTTTGTAAATGGCCTTCTTGCCTTTTAATCTTTTTCTAGTTAAACTGCTTTAAAGAGTCGCTTGTCCCACTCTCATATTCAAGTGAAGGTGTAGTATAAGACTTTGGAGATGTTAGCCTGGATATGAAAAAAATTGATAACACGGCCAAATGAGGGAATCTTCTAACTGTACAGAAAATTACTCATTTCTAGTTAATTTCTCATTTTAAAAAAGGATTTCTGACAATACCAAATGAATCCCATGTTCAAGGATTTCCCCAAATTTCTATAATGTACCATTTTGGGTATCTGAAAACCAACAACTTGGAAAGGAGGCACTTTAAAACTCTAGTAGTTTTGCATAGCCGTTTAACATGACCTGCTGTGTTAGCCTGTTTATGCTCAGTGTGCTTTTGTGTCTGAGAAGAAACCTACTTGGTTTCACAGTTGTGAGAGGCATTGTTTCTTGGCATAAATGAAATTTTGCATGTTTAATCATGCCATCAGTATTTCACCACTCCTGCCTCCCCCACCCCCAGTCACATGTCCTGCCTTTGATTGCCATTTCTGTCTTGAAGGGGAAGTCCACCACATGTTCTGCAAGGCCGGATTAGATGAAAAGCAAAATCTGGTTGATCATCGCTTACAAGTTAATAGGAAAGAACAAGTGAAAATGCATCGAGTATGGGTTCAAGGAAAATTCCAAAAACCATTGCATTGGACTCAAAATAGCTCCAAATTGATATCTTCCACTCCTTTCTTGTGACTGAAATATGTACCATACTAAGACATAAAACCAGAGGACTTACCATGTTAAGGTTCCTGAAAATGTTTTGTTTCTCCAAAGACAATGGGAAGAAAAGAGAATTTGTGTTTCTCCGTGTTCTATTGTGGGTGAGCTCTTTATGCATTTTAAGCACATATTAGTTGTTCTGGACAAGTGTACCATTTTATTGTGTCTTCAAAACTAGATAGGTGCAACCTTGTGTGTTTATTACATCTAACCATTTTGTTTGTTCTTTGAATTTTATAAGCATTCAATTAAATTACTAATATAAGTCAGAAACTTTTGAGAAACTGTAACCTGCCACATTTTAGAAGTAGAAAAAATCACCTTAACTTATATACACATTTATCATCTTCTTTATTTAAAGCATCTCACAAACAGTTGAACTCTTCCTCCCATTGTTATCTAACAGCAGAGAGGCATAGATCTTATTTCTAGAAGCCCAAGATTGAAGTGTACTGGTTTTTGTCCATTTTCCTCAAAACTTTTTGTTTCTTTAATTCAGAGATTCATGTAAAATTGGAGAATGGCCCATGCTATCATTAGATGTTAATTAGTGGCATAGACTAGATGTTTAAATTATTGTAAGTTCTCTTTAGGACAACTGTTAGGCTCAAGAAAATTCCAGTAGCAATTAGAAATTGACTTATTCTGTTGCATCAATAAGGACATGTATTGGCTGGCAAATGGTAGGTTTTTTTTAAAAAATGGAGTTTGTGAAATTGGTCTTTCATTATCCAAAATTTCCAAGTACTTACATTGTGCTGAATTACATGGAATAATACAATCAATAAAGATCCAGGCTTGTCTTCAGTGAGCATAACTAGAGTTAAGCTGGCACATAGAGTTGAGCAAAAAATCATGACATAAAATAATATATGGATAAATACTCCAGTGGAGAACTTACTAGCTAATGACCTTTGATCGTGAGTCACAGAATTCTAGAAGAAATTGGCACTTTCTTGAAAGGAACACCATTGGAGTAATTCAATTTCCACTGTTTCCTCTTTTTGAATCCCTTGAATTGCAGTTTTCTGGAAGGATATAATCGATGTAACTTAGGTCATGGCCTCATCACTGGACAGCTGAGGCAGGAAAGCTTCATTGCTGGTGCCAACATAAAGGATGGAGTCAGAGAAAGCTCCTCAGAGGAAAATCAAGACACTGTTACCAAAGAAGAGGAAGAGAAGGTGCTGCTTTTTTACCATCAAAACATAGTGGTGATAACAATAGTCACAATTCTAAAGAGAGCGAGCAGCTGTGAAAGGGTGTAGGTAAGAATAGGGCTTCTGGAAGGAGGCAGGCTGTAGGCTAGCCCTTGGCCTTCTGTTCTCAGAATATTGTGAGACAATGAGTCCATTTCATATGACATGTTCATGATGAGGAATAGCAGAAAGAAATGGACGGTGAGAGTCAGGGTGTAGACAGTCTACAGGAGTAGGTATATTGGCTTCTAGTTTCAGCTGGAGCCGTCTGAGCTTGGTTGATTTCTGTTTCATCCTCACCATGATGTTTCATGAATGTACTTAGAGGATTTGTTGAACAGTTGTCTGCAGAATGGAGCGGAGTAACATCAGAGTCAGTGACAAGGAAGACCACAGAAAGATTTTGCATAAACTTGCCTTGGTGGCAAGTCCTTCGAAATACAGTTATCAAGGTTTCTATTTAAATACGCATAGATCAGTAAATGTAAAAGTCAAATTTGCCTGAGACACTTAACTTAGTTTTATCTCATAATTAAAGTATGCATTTAGAAGACAAACTAGTCATGAAAGTATTGCATACAACAAGGGCAGTTTAGATAAGTTAATGTTGCTATGGGAACCCCAGCAGATCTTCTTGTGTCTTCACTTAAAAATCATGGCCCAAGGTGGTTTTAAAAACAACAGAAGGTAAAATTATTCTCACATTCTCACACATGTAAATTGTACTGTCTCTCTCAGTTCTAAATAGGAGATTCAAGCCAGCCTCTTGACTGGCACAGTAAAATTCAGCTTCATGTCTTTCCATAATATATTACAGCATGTGAGTTAACCTTTAGAGGCTTCAAAAATACATCCACCAAATTTGGACTGTGAGACACAAACTGAGCTGCCTTGGGCTCTGTCCAGCATAGACCTCCTATTCCACATGGCTGTGCGGCAGGGCCCTTCTTTCCCCACATCCTCTTGTCCGGTCAGTTGTTCTGTCTCCTACCCTACCTGTGTGAACCTCCCCTTAAGGTCTGTGCCGAACAACAACCAAAAGGCAGCATAGATTTGCATGGAAAATGGAAAGGGAAAGGCTTATTTTCAATTTTGCATGCCAATATTAAGAAATTATGGAGTGTG
>PVIC010043283.1:0-15480 GCA_004025085.1 Thryonomys swinderianus | reverse complement strand
GTCTAGCAGTCTCTTGGTTGAGTTTTTAGGATCTTCAAGATAGAGTATCATATCATCAGCAAATAATGCCAGTTTAACTTCCTCCTTTCCTATCTTTATTCCTTTTATATCTTTGTCCTGCCTGATTGCTATGGCTAATGTTTCCAGTACTATATTGAACAAGAGTGGTGACCGTGGGCATCCTTGCCTTGTTCCTGACATTAGTGTAAAAGGTTTCATTTTTTGCCCATTGAGTATGATGCTGGCTGTTGGTTTCTCATAAATAGTTTGTATTAAATTGAGATAAAGTCCATCGATTCCAATTCTCTGTAGGGTTTTGATCATAAATGGGTGTTGGATTTTGTCAAATGCTTTTTCTGCGTCTATTGAGATAATCATATGGTTTTTGTCCTTGAGTCTGTTGATATAATGTATTACATTGATTGATTTATGTATGTTGAACCAGCCTTGCATCCCTGGGATAAATCCAACTTGATCAAGGTTATGATTTTCTTAATAACTCTCTGTATTCTGTTTGCAATTATTTTGTTGAGGATTTTTTTGTCAATGTTCATTAGAGAGATTGGCCTGTAGTTGTCTTTTTTTGGTGGGATCTATCCCTGCCTTTGTAATCAAGTTGATGGTTGCTTCAAGGAATGATTTGGGGAGTAATGCTTCCCTTTCAATTTCATTAAAGAGATTGAGAAATACTGGTATTAACTCTTCTTTAAAAGTTTTGTAGAATTCAGCAGTGAAGCCATCAGGACCAGGGCTTTTCTTTGTTGGTAGGTTTTTTATTACATTTTCAATTTCCCAGATTGATATCAGATTGTTTAACATTTTTATATCCTCTTCATTCAGCTTTGGAAGTGCATATGAGTCTAGGAATCTATCCATTTCTTCTAGATTTTCCATCTTCTTGGAATATAGATTTTCAAAATATGTGTTTATGATCCTTTGGACTTCTGCGTCTGTACTGATTTCCCCATTTTCATTCCTTATAGCATGGATTTGAGCCTTTTCCTTCCTTTATTTGATAAGGTTGGCTAAGGGTCTGTCGATCTTATTTATCCTTTCAAAGAACCAGCTCTTTGATTCCTTGATTCTTTGTATTGTTCTCTTTGTCTCCACTGCATTAATTTCTGCTCTGATCCTTATGATTTCCTCTCTAGCATGTGCTTTGGGTTTGTTTTGCTCCTCTTTTTCTAGTTGTCTGAGGTTCATCATTAGATTGTTTATTGCAGTTTGCTCTATTTTACGAGTATATGCATTCACTGCTATGAATTTCCCTCACAGAACTGCTTTCACTGTGTCCCACAGGTTCCTGTATGTTGTGCTGGAGTTGTCGTTTAGTTGTAGGAACTGTTTATTTTCTTCTTTAATTTCTTTTGTGGCCCATTCATTGATTAACAGAGAGTTGTTCAATTTAGATGTGTTTGTGAGGATCTTGGAATTACTTCTGCTGTTCAGCTCCAGTTTCAAGGCACTATGGTCTGATAATATGCAGGGGATAACTTTGATTCCTTTGCATCTATTTAAGCTTGTTCTATGGACTAGAATGCGATCTATTTTGGAGAATGATCCATGAGCAGTTGAGAAGAAGGTATATTCTTGCTTTGAAGGGTGAAAAATTCTGTAGGTATCTAATAAGTCTATTTGCTCCAAAGTTTGATTTAGCTCAAGTATTTCCTTATTGATTCTTTGTCCAGTTGACCTGTCAATTTGTGACAATGGAGTATTAGAATCCCCTACGACTATTGTATTCATGGATAGCTGGCTTTTCATGTCCAGTAATGTTTGTTTTATATAGTTGGGTGCGTTAGAATTCGGTGTTATTTCTTTCTCCTGGATAGTTCCTTGTACGAGAATATAGTGACCTTCTTTATCTCTTTTAATCAGTTTGGGTTTGAAATCTATTTTATCTGCAAACAAGATAGCCACTCATGCTTTTTTGCAGTTTCCTGTGGCATGGAGGATTGTTTTCCAACCTTTTATTTTCAGTCTCTGGGTTTCCTTCTGAATTAGGTGTGTTTCCTCTATGCAGCAGATTGTAGGATCTTGCTTCTTGATGCAATCTGCTAGTCTGTGTCTTTTAATTGGCCCATTGAGGTCATTGACACTAATGGTTATGACTGATATGGACATATTCAGAGCTGCCATGTTTCCCTGTTCTTGGTTCTTTTCTTCTTTGCTTTTCCCCTTTTCTATTTAGTTTCTTGTTTGCCCCAGTGAGTTCAATCTCCTGGGTCTTGTGGGTATGGAATTTTCTGTGTTTTTTCCAAGATGTTCTTTAGGATGTTTTGGAGTGCAGGTTTCGTGCTTGTGAAGTTTTTCAGGTGTTCTTTATCGTGGAAGTATCTTATGTCCCCGTCTATTCTGAAAGATAGTTTTGCAGGATACAACAGTCTAGGTTGGAGGTTGTTTTCCTGCAATGTTTGAAATATTTCTCTCTAAGCTCTCCTTGCACTGAGTGTTTGTGTTGAAAAGTCTGCTTTGATCCTAATGGGCTTCCCTTTGTAGGTGATTTTCTTCCTTTCTCTCACTGCTTTCAGTATGTCATTCTTTTGTTGTACATCTGGAACCTTGATAATTATGTGTCTAGGTGTAGCTATTTTATGTCACGGTGTTTTGGAGGCCTCATTTACCTGTATGTCTATGTCTTTACCTGTGAAGTTTTCTGTTGCTATCTCTGACAGTAGCTTTTTTGTTTTTTACACTGTCTCCTGCTTCCTCAGTGGCTCCAATCAATCTTATGTTATTTATCTTTGAGTCATCTAGAAGTTATGTGTTGAATTGATTTCTCATGATCCCTTGCTCTTTTCCATAGATTATACCTTTCCTGCTCGCTGGCTGCTATGCTGTCTTCTAGGTCTGAGATTCGGTTCTCTGCTTCATTCATCCTGCTGCGCAAGCTTTCATTCTCCTTCATCATTCCCTGGAGCTCTGCTTGAAGCTGTTTAAAAGCTGTTCCATTGCTTCTGCTAACTTGGATTCAATCATCTCACTGATCTCTTCTTTAATGATGTCTCTCACTGTGGAAAGTATCTCTGTTTTGATCTCAGAGATGAGTTCTGCTTTCCATTTTACTAGATCTGCTTTAGTTACCATCTCCAAGAGTCCTGGTGTTTGAGTTTCAGTTTGCCCTATTTCCCTTTTCTCTGAATTTCCCTGTGGTGGGGATCTTTGTGTCTGTTTTTTTGTGTATTTTCCCATTTCTACTCTTTTGTTGTTTTTAATGTTCTTCTTTGTCTGATGACAGGGCAATGTTTGTTGCAGCTTTCTTTCTATTATCTGGGCCCTTTGGAAGCAGCACTTTCCTGGGGGGTCCTCCTTGAATCTGTAATAACCCTTGAGAGTTCTCACTCCTGACACATCATGGTAGGTATTTGAGCAGAACAATCACATCATGTTTGTTACCATAATACAATAAATGCCAATATCAGTATTAAACACAATAAATAAGATAAAAAGGTTTGCTAGATTCTATATTGGATACTTTGAGCTTATGAGTTACCTCTATATCTGACTCCTCACTGCACAGCTCTGGGATACAGTGGGCTGGTGGGCGGCCTTCAGTCCACTGGAAATGGACTGCACCCTGCAGCCGGTTCCGCATGCTGCTCCTTCAGTCCACCGGAAGCCACGCACGGTGGGCCGCATCCGCTGGGTCCGGTCCACCCACCGCTGGTCCTTCAGTCCGCCAGGAAACAGCGCACGGTGGGCCTGCAGCTGTTGGGTCCAGTCAGCCTGCTGCTGGTCCCTCAGTCCGCCGGAAAGCAGGGCACGGCTGGCCCGCAATTGTTGGTTCTGTTCCGCCTGCTGCTGGTCCCTCAGTCCACTGGAAAACAGGGCACAGCGGGCCTGGAGCTGCTGGTCCGGTCTGCCTGCTGCTGGTCCATCAGTCCACTGGAAACATGGCACGTTGGGGTCCGCGGCTGCTGGGTCCTGTCCGCCCGCTGCTGGTCCCTCAGTCCGCTGGGAAACAGGGCATGGCAGGCCCGCAGCTGTCGGGTCTGGTCCGCCTGCTGCTCTCTTCTAATAACTTTTAGAGAATACTTTCTGCTTATCCTCAGCTGTAAGGAGACATCAATTGGCTTTCTACCCCTATTATGTTTTAATTTCTAAACCACATTATGAATGGAATTACTCAGCACGGAGCTCCTAAGATTACTCCATGTCATTGGATTTTTAAAATATCACATTCTTTTGTATTACAAAGCACAGGAAGTTTACTAACATTTGGTGGGACACTGCATTTATCTAGCTTGGATGAGTGTGTTAGCTGCAGTTATAAGATACTATGTCAGTTCATGCTTCTCTTTTCCATGGATAATTTATAGGAATAAAGTGCCTGTGTCACAAGCTAAATGCGTGCTTAACCACATTAGAATCAGTGAACAGTTTCAAATGGAGCTTGTAGCATTTTAAACTTCTATGTTTAATGCACAAAACCATTAAATACTCCATAACTTTATCTCATTTGCTAGTCATTTTTATAATCTTTACACTTAATGTTAGTGCTGTGCTGTTTTAACTGCACAAAATTTTAAAATCTTGAATTTGTCTTTGCTAATTATTAATATGTGTTTGATGCATGTCATGAGAACATTCATTGTGGATTGTTAGTCTTATTTTTTAAGTTCTACATAGAAGTTACACATGATAGCACATGATTCAATGCAGTATGCACTGTTCAAATCATGGTAAATATAGCTGTTATATCAAACATCTACCTTGTATGTGAGTAGGTATGTATAATGCTAGAGATTGAACACACAACATTGATTTCTGATTTCAACATTTAGTGTTTATTTGTGTTAAAATAGTCAAACTCATTTTATATAGTTTCAAAATACATACTATATTGGCATTTTCTAGGCTAACTCTATAATCAAATACCACACCAGAACTTTGTGTTCCTACATAACTATAGTTTGTTATCCATCGATCAGTCTTGCTCTCTCCTACCTTCTTCCTTCCCTGCCTCTATCAGTGCTTTCTGATTATCATCATTTTACTCTCAACATTGAGATTAAATGATTTTGATTACATATGTGCAAGATCACATGATATGTGACAATTTGTGCCTGATTTATTTTATTTAATACAATGAACCAGTTCCATCCTCACTGTCATAAATATTAGGATTTTGTCCTCTTTTATAATAATAAACATCACACTGTGTATATTTCCCATATGTATATACATTCACATATATGTGTGTGTTAAAATTTTACTCATTATTGTCCAATTAGTTTTTTAGAGATTCTGTATAGTAATTCTTTAGTAGATACATATTTGCAAATATTTTTCCATAGTACTATTTTCACTTACACTTTAGAGGTGGAAGTTTTACTTGCTAATGGTGATCAATTTTTCAATGTATTTAATTTGGTATCCAATACATATAATTATCCTCAACCTGATAAAACACAAGTAGAAATAACATTATAGCACAGAATGCATTATGTTACAAGCATATAACTAAGGAAACCAAATAACCCATCACCCAAATTAGAAACAAGAGAATGATATCCTCTGTGATTGTATCATTGAACATAACTGATGTTATCCAGCAAAATACTCTAGGAACAAGATTACAAATTAGGAAGGAAAACATATTTATGTACCTTCTTGTGGAAACATCAATGTCTGCATTCAACATTTCAGTAGTCAATTTAAAAGGTTAATTCTAATAAGTTTTTTTTGCAATGTTGAATATCTAAAATCATAAATTTTGTTTCCATACACTACCTATAGAAACTGGATGTAGAAAATTCTTAAAGTTGCTATTTGCAATCATATGAAAACATCAATATTTATATGTAATCCTGGAGCAATATGTAGCAATTCCTTATGCTGAAAACTGCAAAATATTGATTTACTAAGCAAAGTGGAATGTGAATAAAGTGACACATAATTGTGTTCACCACTGAACACTCATTATTGGCTAGGTGAAAATTGTTCCCAAACTGGTTTTAATTGATTGAACAAAAAAAAAGTTTGTAATTTTCAAAATTACCAAATGTAAGAGGAAAAAATCTAGAATGCTTAAAATAAGGAATTTTTTATGAAAAAGTTAAATGAAGTTGAACTCTACATACCATATAATTTTAGGAAGTGCTTAAAAACCAGAATAATAAAAAGTAAGGTAATAGTAAAGAGACATAAAAGTCAAGTAAGTAGAATTGCCTACCTAAAAATAAGCCTGGCAACTGGAATTGGGACAGACATAAAAGGTAGTACAAAATAGATAGGATGTTCATTTCAGCTCTTAGCCATTCATGCCAAAAGAAATGGCTCAAATTGCATATCAGTATTTATATAATTTTTCTTAAAATTATTGGTACAATGAAATATACAACTTAAAATTCTAATGCTTCTTTGTATAAAATATGAGAATATCTCAGTGACTTTGTAATGGACTGTCTCTCTTAATTTCTGAAATTATTCTAAACCAAGTCAGAGCCCTCAAAACCACTTTGCTTCTTTTCTGTTACTAGGAGGTAGGTTTTGGCCTCTGTCTACCTTGATGTGTCACCCAGTCTTTCAGAGTGCAAGGCTTCCAATTAAAAAGATTATGAGGCATTACAGAAGAATTCCATTTTATGTAACATTAGATGTTTGAGAAGTATAAGAAAGCACATTCCCAGCTATCTAAAATCATCTATAAATAATCTCTCCAGTCATCCATAAAGTATATTTGGAAGCATATTGTATCACAGTAAGTTCAACATCATCAGTTCAGTTCTTCATGTAGGAACAGATGTCTCTCACAGTGTTTATTTTGGACACTCAGTACAATATGGAATCTACTTCAATAGTTAAAATTTTATTTTGTCTCCTCGCACATTTCTTTCCTTTTGACAGAGATTGAACTTGTGTATGTTCAATATCCAAATGACACCACTATATCGATTGATGTTTCATTTCACTTGCTTTGAGTCAATTGTTGTTATTTTTTTTTTTTGAGACAGGGTCTCGCTTTATAGTTCAGTCTGGCTCTGAGCTCACTATGTAGTCCAGGCAAGCCTCTAACTCAGCAATCCTCCTGTCTCTGCCTCCTGAGTGCTGGGATTACAGGCGTGAGCCACCATGCCTGGCACACCCAAATATTTTTGACAAAAAAAAAAAATCAAGGTAATTACTAGAGAAAGTGGAGGGCTTTTATTTTTAACTGTTTCTGAACAGAATTTTAAAAGAATCTTGAATCTTTATTTCACATTATGCAAAAATATAACAAACTAGTTAAAACTGATGACCGTAAAACCTAAAATAACACAAATTAATACTTTGGTGGAATTAAGGAACTGGAGACTGTAAAAGACCATGAGATAACTTTTTGAAAGAAATATGGGAAGTGATTACAGCAGTGCTTTGCATACGGTAAGCAGCTGTCAAGAGGTATTCATCTCAATGAATTCATGTGTACGTGTGTGTGTGAGGTAGCTAAGAAAACTACTAAAATAAATAAAAGTTTTAATGTAAATTTGTTTTCATTTAGGCATCTGCATGTATCTAACAGAAAATGAACTGAATATATAAACTGAAAAGGGAAATGTTCCTGTTAATGCTCCATGCATGCTTAGAAATAAGCTCCTCATCTTTATCAAGAGAATTGTATATTATAATAGTCTGCGACAAATGAGCCCTAGTATCATCCTCCATTTGGTTTCTCCAAATTCTAACTTACATACTTAAACATACACATGATTAATAGCTCTGAATTACTATGTACATAATTATTCTTTCAGTTTTTAGCAAGCTTCCTCTATGAATTATACAACTGGCTAAGCTCATACTACTATAACATAGCATATCTTTATGTTTTTCTTGGCACCTAGTGATGATCTCCCCAGTTAGTTGGTCTAAGGAAATCCTCTGGCCAAATCTACAGCAATTCTTAAGTCCCTCTTGTCTGTCTGGTATTGCTCTCTGTCAGCACAACTTTGACCTGAAAGCTTAGTGGGATCTCACCAGAGTCAAACTTTGCTCCTGTTCAGATTTTCAATCATGGTCTCACTAACCCTGGCCAATATGACCCAATTTCTTCTTTACAGCATTAGAGAATTTTGAGCCATGATTTTTTCCACTTCAAGTACTATTGAGTGTCAGATAAAGTTTTCAAGGGTTCACAAACAATTTTATTTAGCTTATGAAAGTTCAAGAGTCTTGAGGTGATTTTTCACTCTACTGAATCTGTTCACAGTCACACTTTAAGAATGAGACATAAAACATAGTAGAATTTCCTTTTGAAAAAATCCAGAAAAAAAAAGGAAATAAATAAAGGCATAGTTTTTCTTTCTTTCTTTTTTTTAAGTCTGAGAGATTGTGTTCTATAAGAAGACTTTATTTCCAATTCTTGCAGGCGACAGCTATTTTGAAATAAAATCTTACATTTCTATCAGTAAAAGAGTGTCTATGTCATGCAGAGTAACTTTAAAAATAAATTATACATATTATCCTGAAAGAAAAAAAGGAATATTTGCAATATGTCTCCATAGTAACTAATGTACTTCCACAGAAATACCATACCCATTGTTTCTCAATGATATGTCTCTGATTTATATTATATTCATTGTACCCAAAAGAAATAAGAAATGTAAGCCTTGAGAGATGTCTCAAATTTTGGATTGTATTAAAAACAATTTCACATTAATATTTTTGAGTTGTTTGGCACACTTTGACATCACTCAACACGACACTACAATCTCCAATTAAAAAACATAGGTTAAGGTCTAGTTATGAACTTTAAATTTATGTATAAATTCATATTTAAATATTTTATTTAGTTATTTATGTCACTACAATATCATAATTAGAAGAGTAATTGCTCTTTCCAGAAAGTATAATGCATATATTCTTGAAATTAATCACCAATAATATACGTGAATAAAATTGGGATGTTGGGTTCTTTATTATACTTAAAGCTAACAGTAAGGTGAGAGATGTCTTCTAACTGACTAAATAGACATATATTGTGTGATTTTCAAGGTACATTTATAGGTGTGGGTAATCTTTATTGAACAGCAACAAATTTTCTTCCCACAAAATCCCAGTTAATCGAATTGAGTCTGTAAAATGCCCATAGAAACAAAAATATATATTTAATGGCTAAAAAAAATGTTTTATATACTTAGTTTGTAAACTTTCACATATAGTCTTTTAGAACATTTCAATTTTCAAAATGAGAACAATTGCAGGTAAAATTGTCACTGCAGAAATTATAGGTTCTTTTCCTCTTCATTTATTTTTAAAGCTGTTATAGAATAAAATTTAATCATTCAATGCATAATATAAACCCTCTAATCCTTCCATCATATATATATATATATATATATATATATATATATATATATATATATATCCATAGAAATGAAAAACATCATTTTAGTCTTATTTAAAAATATGGAGACATTGCCGGGCATGGTGGCTCATGCCTGTAATCCCAGTACTCGGGAGGCAGAGACAGGAGGATTGCTGAGTTCAAGGCCTGCCTGGGCTACATAGTGAGCTCAGCGCCAGCCTGAACTACAAGGCAATATCCTGTCTCAAAAAAAAAAAAAAATGGAAACACACTATTAATTATCACAGAATTCAGATCATAATTTGAAAGCATGGAAAAGATGTAGACAGAAGTGATATTTGTATTTAAAAAATTTAAATTAAAACTATGTTAGGGTTTTTCCACAGCACTATAAAATCTAATGTGATTATAATCAATATATGCTACAAATGCACATATAGGCATATTTAGTGTTAAACAGGTATATGAAATAAAACTCACATAGTTAAATGAATTAATCAAGCAGCCACCACTAGTATTTTCATACTCCAGTAATTATTATCTACATATTCCTTTAACCCAGTTGATAATTCTTTATATCTTACAAGAAAAACCGTAACACAGAGATAACACACAAACAAATGTATAGATGCATGTCTTTTATTTATATTAATTTATGAATTTGCAAATATTTGTTTAAAAATACTGCAGTACATATTTTATATTCATGCATTTGTTTATATATCCACACTCATGGTGATATATAGTAAAATGATGTATTTATCTTGTTTCAGAGATTTTACATGCATCATTTAATTCATATTGCATTCTATACCACTTATATTCTGTATAATTTAGAATATAAAGGATATCCAATTATAATAGCATATAAAATAATATAAGTATTTAATTTTTTTTCTTGTGAAAATCTAATTTTAAAATAATATGTGTCCATCCTTGACCTATTTTGTTTGTTTGTATAAAATATTAAATTTTTGGAAAAGCCCATCACTGAATCATAGCAAATGACACTACAACCAGGTGTAAGAAAAGATGAAGCTTAAGCAAAGAAAAAAAAATCAAAATATTTGAGAGTTTAAAAGAAAAGTAGCTGAAAGGATGCAGTTAAAAACATGGTTGGATAGCTCTAATAAAAAATAATTAACATTAAAGTGTAATTAGCATTACATTTTCTGAATGAGTTTTTAGAATGTTATGAAAAGAAGTTATTATGAATTTTGAATGATATCATGATTACATTTATATGGTACTATATTTGACTCTGTAGGCCATTGTGTGCTTACTAGCAATAAAATATATGAGAATAATCAATGTAAGGTATTCCAGTTTCAAGGTATAAGTTAATACTAGTTAAGTTTTCATGGGTGATGTTATAAGCTCATTGATATGTCTCTCTCTCTGTCTCTCTCTGTCTCTCTCTCTCTCTGTCTCTCTCTCTCTGTCTCTCTCTCTCTCTCTCTCTCTATATATATATATATATATATGTTTATGTGTTTATAGTGGGTGTATAAAAGTATAGGTTAAAATATCAACCAGAATTAACTCATAATTATAAAGTGGATAGCTCAAAGACCTAGGAATCTGAGTTACTTTTATATGCAATGATTTGTTTACCAAACATTACATTGTTTCAAAGAAAACAGATTCTTCAGAAAAGAAGGTGAACTTAATGTAAAAGTATTAGTTGAGAGTAATAAAATACAGAAAAATTTCAGAGAATTATATTGGCTACAGGAAAAAGATTAATTCCCCACCGGTAAAGGAAGACCCAAACAAAGAACAACCTGCTATTTAACTATGATTTTTGAGAGCAAGTGATCAAATGTGGTGCATATGAAAAAAGAAAGTAAAGAGCACAGATTGGGATGGTCTGATTAAGATAGAAAAAAAGGAAAAGTGCTTTGCATTAATCACCCATCACAGTTATCACTCTGCAAAGATCAAGTCCTAACATAATGGAGAAAGGTAAGCAGGAGATTTACAGTAACCCCTGCTCTATGCTACACTTCTCCAACCTTTTATAGTAGCTTGGATCCCACATGTCTCCACAGAAATGACAGGTCCAGATGCTATGCTCTGAGTGCTGCTTGAGACCACTGTGTAAATGACACAAACAGACAAACAAAAAGACTGTTTGAACCTTTCAGGTTCCTGGAGAATGACTGCTCACCACCTGCAGGCCAGAATGTACACTGTGGTGCACATACATTACCCCACTGTGTGGGCTGTGCAGTGGGTATTCTGCTGCCAGTGCTATATCCACTCTTGCACGGTGTGGGCCACTGCTTTTGTATTCATAATGCTGGAAGCTAAAGCCATAATAAGGATGCTGTACTCTTGCGACAAGCTGAACTGGAAGTCAATGAAACATAGCAAACCAACACTAGCATATGCCTTATCGAGAAAGGCCAAAGTTGTTTCTGTTTTTTTTTTTTTTTCTATAATAAACACTGCCGTGACCCTCACCGATCCCGCAGAGAGAGACGCAACACACGGAGTGCAAGCTTGATCTTTATCCCCCCCCCCCCCACTTCCCATATTGGGTGCTTATATACATTCTCCTCTCGAGGCCACCTCCCACCACCCCCAGATATTACCATATAAGGTCTGCAGTTAGTTTGTGTCAAACAGAGGTTTCTGGCTTGCTGCCAGCCGCCATCTTGGGGAACGGTCTTTACGGCCCGCCACAAAACACTGCATAAAGAACAAAATTTATCAACATGACTAAACACAAATGTAGGGACACAAAATTATGAAAACAATACTGTCAGAGCAATATAATGACTACCTTATAAGAGAACCTACAATAAACATGAAATTTGAGGAAATTATCTCAACAAATCAATAATCTCACCACTCAGTGAGCAGAATGCCTCCATCAAGCCTTCCACCATGACCCAGTGAGGACTAAATCCCCTGAAACGATGGGCCAAATAGACTTCATCTTTAAACTGCAGGCATCAGCCTGAGCCTGCAAATCTCTTGCCACTGCTGAGGCCACAGCAGAGGCTCACAGAGACAAAGACCAGGCAAGTGCAACACAGCAGAGGTCAGTGGGATCCTCAGCAACAAAAATGTCTGGTCCCATTAAACAGAACCTGGGCCAATAACTCTCCTTCAACTGCTTGTGCATATTGGGCTGGGTGTTGTAGGGTGGGTAGGGAAAGGGAAAAATGAGAATTAAGTCATATCATATACTATTACATGTTCTCAGTGTTAATTGTAATTGTAATGATAGGTATAATGGACCATTCTTCATGCAACAGGAATCTGCAAGAAAGCAGGACTGACTATCCTATTTTCAGACAAAATTGATTTCAAACCAAAATTGATTAAGACAGACAAAGAAGGACACTATATTCTAGTGCAGGGTATAATCCAAAAGAAAGAAATAACAATCATAAATTTTTTTGCACCAAATTCTAATGCATCCAACTATGTAAAACAACTATTAATGGACATGAAAAGCTAGATAAGCAATAATACAATAGCAGTAAAGGATTTCACTAACCCACTGTCACAAATAGATCGACTAGACAAAAATTCAATAAATACTTAAGATAAACCAAACTTTTGAATAAACGGACTTAATAGATCCCTACAGAGTATTTCACCCCACAAAGTCAGAATATACATTCTTCTTAGCTGCTTATGGATCATTCTCCAAAATAGATTAAAAGATATAATAATAAATAATATTATACAAGTAATAGAATTATGTTTAATGGCATGATTTTCTCTAAAATGTAACCAGTAGAACTCTCAAAAATAGGTCCAGGTTCCCAAACAAGTACGTGTGGGATTGTGCTTTCTTACAAAACTGGTACAAAGTAAGAAAACATGTATTGTTTCTTTGTATTTTTGTGCATTTGTTTGTGCATGTATTGTACATATTTGTGTACATGAGTGTGTTTTGGTATATTTTTAATTGGAGTTTTATACATTTGTTATGTAGAAATCAAAGTGTGATGATGATTTAGTGCTTGGAGAAAACATAATGAAATATACCCTATAGTATTTTAAAGATGCTACCATTTTAGCCATGCTCAAATGAAACGCACAGTTTAAAAATGATGTCCAAAGAAAAGATGACAAACTCTTTGTTCTCAGTTAAATACATGGATAGTTGTAATAAAGACCTCATTTTTAAATTTTTCATTGGATCTCAGAATGGCCACAGGACCAAATTCTCAGTGAAGAGATGGAGAAGGAAATGTTGTATGGGAAGATGAATTTTCTGAGTTTGCTTTTTTTCTCATTTTATTCTTCTTTTCTTTTTGTAATTTAGAAATAATTCATGGTTTTCCAGCTGCCATCTCATATAAAAGGAGAAATTTGAATCAGAATTCTGAGTTGTGGAGCAGAAAAAACACAGGAGACTGGCTCTCTGATAAATGACAATGATTGAACTGACTAAAAAACCCAAGTGCCATCTTCAGCACCATACTAGATAAGTGAATAATACTTCTCTATTTAAGCAACTCCAACCAGATCTGTGTCACTTACAGTGGAACATGATTTCTATTTTGGGTGTTAAAGTCAAGTCAGTGACGTCAGTTAAGTATCTTTTCTTATAAACAGTAAGAGCCCAGTGAGGTAATAGAAAACACACATTTATTGAAACCATACTTGGCAGTTGACTAAAGAAAAAGGTCTAAATGAACAGTAAAGGAAGAAAAATAAAGAGAATTTATGGAAAATTTATGTTAGATCGCTATCACCTGAACAATTCAGTTCCCAAATATGTGCAGTATGTGATCCTGTATTACAGTTTCTGTGGCTGAAGTGAGCATTTCATGATACTGAATTACAGTTCATCCCCAAAAAAAGATTTTAGTGCCATTTGAGGCATAAGGACCAACAATTTCAGTGCTGCTTGGTGAGGTATGTTTTGTGTGTGTGTGTGTGGGACTAGGAAAAAATTTTTGTTCTGAGAGTCCTATGAGAAATCCTGGGATTGGGCCGGAGAGTTAGCTCAGTGGTTCCGGCACCTGCCTCACAAGTACAAGGTCCTGAGTTCGATCCCCAGTAACCACATATAATGCTGGGCGTGGAGACTCACGCCCACCAATAAACACCGCATACCACAATGCTGGGTGTGGTGGCTCACACCTGTAATCCCAGCACTCGGGAGGCAGAGACAGGAGGATTGCTGAGTTCGCGGTGGCTTGCCTGGGCACCATAGTGAGCTCAGTGCCAGCCTGAACTACAAAGCGAGACCCTGTCTCAAAAAAAAAAAAAAAAAAAAAAAAAGAAATCCTGGGATTGAAAGTTTTAAGAAGGAAAAGAACAGTAAGAATGGAATTCATTCCTTACATGGTACAATACCTCATTTATCTTTTTATTTAGATGTAATTAAAATACTGTCATATCATGAGAACATTGTGACTCCTCAATCATGCAGACATTATTACACACTCGTAAAAATATTTGTCCCATCAAGAAGAGAAAGAAGGCGGACTGAGGGACCAACAGTGGGCAGACCGGACCCAGCAGCTCTGGGCCCACCGTGCCCTGTGTTCCAGCGGACTGAGGGACCAACAGCGGGCAGACCAGACCCAGCAGCTCCGGGCCCGCCCTGCTCTGTGTTCCAGCAGACTGAGGGACGAAAAGGGGGCAGACTGGACCCACCAGCTGCGGGACCTGCCGTGCCCTGCTTTCCGGAGGACTGAGGGACCAGCCACGGGTGAACCGGACCTAGCGGATGCGGCCTGCTGTGCCTTGCTTCTGGTGGACTGAGGGAGCAGCACGCGGACCCGGCTGCAGGGTGCAGTCCATTTCCAGTGGACTGAAGGCCGCCCACCAGCCCAATGTATCCCGGAGCTGTGCAGTGAGGAGTCAGACATAGAGGTAACTCATAAGCTCAAAGTATCCAGTATAGAATGTAACAAATCTTTTTATCTTATTTACTGTGTTTAATACTGATATTGGCATTTATTGTATTATGGTAACAAACATGATGTGACTGTTCTGCTCAAAAACCTACCATGATGTATCAGGAGTGAGAACTCTCAAGGGTTATTACAGATTCAAGGAGGACCCCCCAGGAAAGTGCTGCTTCCAAAGAGCCCCAGATAATAGAAAGAGACCTGCAACAAACATTGTCCCGTCATCAGTCAAAGAAGAGCATTAAAAACAAAGAAAGAGTAGAAATGGGAAAATACACAAAAAAACCAGACACAAAGAACACCACC
>PVIC010043282.1:0-15483 GCA_004025085.1 Thryonomys swinderianus | reverse complement strand
GGCTGGCATCTAGATGCCCCCCGAAGCCTCGTGTGGTCCTGGGTGGGCTCTTTCAGAGGCGGCTGGTCGAGGGAGTGTGACGCTGGGACTGCTCGTGGTGCAATGAGAGGGTCAAGGCCCCTAGGAGGAGAGGTGCGAATGCTGCCGCCGAGGCAGCCTAGACAAGATACAGGGAAAGAAGGCAGCGCCGTCCCTGGTTGCTTTGTACGGACTGAAACCGGAGCGCCTTCTTTAACTTTGGCTGCTGAGTATCTTGTCTCAGCAACGAGAAAAATAACTAAGACACCTGCATTTCAGCTTTATTCATAGTCCACGTCTGTCTTTTTTCCTCAGTGAAAACATGCAAATGGTTGAGGTCTTCCTTTTCCCAATCAATGAAGCTGATCATTTGGCGTAAGGTTAGACTGTGTGACAAAGAGCACTAAGTTCTGATCTGGTATCAACCTTGAACAACCCAACAATACTAATGTTTTCAATATGCCTAAGCCTAAAAAGCGCAGGTAAAAGTGAGCTCCACTGTAAGGTACTGGGGGAAGTGACTTCTCACAGCCTGGGGAGTCCACCTGCACCGAGAAATCCCTCTGCCCGGCAAAACCTCACCCCACTGTGTTTCTATTTCTGTGTGCTCTTGTTTTATATATGAGAATATAGCAACATGATGGGGTCACTTGTCTCATTCTTTGCTCTGAAAAAAATTTTTAGGTCTGGCGTCAGTCTCCAGAAAAATCATTTTCTAAATTAATTCAAGCATCTCATTAGTTTCTACTCCAGTATCGACACAGCATCTTAAAATAATTACTTAGATAGAAGCTTAGTATGTAGCTCTGTGATAGGGCAACTGCCTAACATGCATAAACCATCTCCAACACCACAAAACAGAAAATAAGACCACTTAAAATATGACTATTTCAATCTTTTGATATACTTCAAAATTTATTTCTTATTTCAATAAAAAGTCTTAAAATGGGTCAAGGATTTAGCTCAAGTTGTACCACACCTACCTTATAAGCATAAGGACCGAATGAACTTCCTTAGTACAAAAAAAAAATTCTTGGGGCCGGAGATTTAGCTCAGTAGTTCCAGCGCCTGCCTCATAGGTGCAAGGTCCTGAGTTCAATCCTGGTAACCACATACAATGCTGGGCGTGGTGACTCACACCCACCGGCAATCAATACCACATACCACAGTGCCGGATGTGGTGGCTCAATCCCAGCACTCGGGAGGCAGAGACAATAGGATTGCTGAGTTCCAGGCTTGCCTGGGCTACATAGTGAGCTCAGGGCCTGCCTGAACTACAAAGACCCTGTCTCAAAAAAAAAAAAAATCTTCATTCTACTCATAGACTAGACTCCAATGTTTTACAAGTTTATCTGACCAGCAAATCACATTGTAGTTTCTTAAATCCTTCATGATTTTAAAGTAAGAAAATAGAGCAATGGGGCTCATATCGATAGCTACTACATTTTTCTATTAAATATTTATATTTACCCCACAACCTGCAGAACTGATGAGTTCAATTATTAAATAAAAATCACAATGACATTCACTTTAAAAAAATATATTTATTTATTATAGTACCGGGGGTTGAGCCTAGAAGCACTCTACCACTAAGCTATATCTCCAGCCCCTTTTCTTTTTATTTTGAGACAAACTTACTAAGTTGCCCAAGCTGGCCTCAAACTTGCAGTCCTCCTGCCTCGGCTTCTCAAGCAGCTGAGATTACAGGCATGCACTACCACAGCCAGCAAAGACATTTACTTTAAAGGCAGCACAGTGGCACCATTTCTCATGCCTTTCGTGCAAAATTTTAAGACGATAGTGACCAGAGATAAGCTAGTTGTTTGTGCTACAAAAAAAGAGGTAGCAAGGTCTAGAAATAATTTTTTCATGTTCTCAAAATGCCAATTTTCTGGAGCAAGGATGTAGCTTCGGGATAGTCCTGTATGTGGCACAGCCAGAGCCCCTGTACGCGATCTTCTGCACGCACATGGAAAAGGAGAAACTAACTGTCTTCTTAATTACTGACCGGGCAGCTCAGTACAGACCTGCTCCCTTTGTTCAGCAGGTTGCTGCTTTATATATAAAAGAAGCAACTACGGTGATTGTTGAAACCAAGTTTAAAAGTTTGCTGTCTTCATGGACAAAAATCTAATGTAGCATTCTCAAAGTACACACCTGGTCTTGTTTGTAGTCGCAGAGCGCCCGGAGGATAATGGGCTTATTGCTCCGGTAGTCTGGGTTCCTCGGTTTCAGCTGTATAATCTTCTTGGACTTGTTTACCAAGTTCTGCACCTGACGCTTATATTCAAGGATTTTCTCCCGTTCTTTCTGCAATTGCAAACAAAATCATTCCTGAATGTTCCTGCTAGTTTTAGAGAGGGACAGATGACAATGGCTACAAATTCGTCCGCAAGAATACGAGAAGTTTCCATAGCAAACTCTCCAGTAGGCCTGAATTAAGGCAGGCAGGAAAAACCTGCTGGTGTGAAGGCCATGTTGCGAAAACTGGAAGTATGCTTTCTCAAGGAGGTTGTTGTGTTGAATAGTGTTCATTTTGTTTTCCACAAATGACCCAGTATGGAGGCAAAAGTCATTCTTGGCAGTAGTTGAGCATGCAAAGAAATGCATTGTGGGAAGCTACAGAAAGGCTAAGAAACAAATTCTGGCTGGGGCTGTAGGGGTGCACAGGACAGAACCCCAGTCAGCAGGGTGCTCAACTCCCCCAGGGGAAGCTGCAGTGAGCTGAGCCTAAGATGCTACCTCGAGCTCTTTGATCTGCTCCAGCAGGTGCTGCAAGGGCATGTTCTTGTCACAAGGGTACTTCTTCCTGATGGAGTCCTGCAGGCCCTTCAGGTAGGCTTCGGTCGATTGGGCCTCTTCAAAAAACTGTTAGGGAGAGAGGGATCCATATCAACAAGTGACTGGCTATGAATGTCGCTGCTACAGTTTGGATCTTAAATGTCGCCCATGGGTCCATGTGTGCGAGGCTTGGTCCCAGGTGGCCCTATGGGAGCTTCAGAGCCTTCAGGAGGAGGAACCAGTGGAGGCGCTTGGATCACGGAGGGCAATGGCCTCAAAGGGCTATAGGGCTCCATCCCTCCCTCCTCCTGCCTTGCTCCCTGGAGAGTGAAGTGGCTTTTGCTCAGCTGTGTACTCCCCACCATGAGGTGCTCCCTCCCCAAAAATCCAGAATAATAATAGTGCAAGCTATCATGCACTGGACCCTCCAAAACTGTAAGCCAAAGCAGACCTTTAGATTTAGTTATCTCAGGTGTTTTATTATAGTGCTAGAAAGCTGGATAACACAATCATTCAGCAGTTCTGTCTCAAGGACTATTGTCCCTAAACCCCTTTTGGCTAAGTGGCTAAAGGAAAGGATTACATAAGAAAATATTTATGTATATGACACGCAAAGACTGAGTGATTGGTACCAAGTTGTAAATATTTCTCTACCTTGAAAACCAGTGGGATTTATGCAATATTTTCAAGATTGTTTTTAGCACCTTTTAACACACTCCAAAGAGAAGTGATAAGACCCAAAAGACAATGAAATTATTAAAAATAAAAACCTGAAAGTAGGCAGCATTTTCTTTGAGGTGAACATCAATGCACTTGGTGATCTGCAGAATCCAGCTCCACTGTGTCTGAAGGGTGTCCATGTATGCCTGGAATGAGGAACAGCAGCTGTCTACCCAATTCACTCACCCAGTGTGTGGCTAGCAGTGTGTCCTTGATAGACTCATGAGCCTAACAAAAGCTATAAAACACCTTTTAGTCTAATTCCCAGCCAAGTAGACCTGTCTGATAATTAAATACAGAATCTCCCATCAAAGTAGTCTTGATATAGGAGAAACTGAACTTTAAATCAGTTTGCACAAAATGGTTATCGTTAGGAGCACTGTACTGGTCTAAATACAGTTTGCCTACATGGTACAGCCACTGACCAGTCAGAACAGATACTGGAGACAGATAGAGTGGGTCCCTCTGCCACACCAAGCCGTTTCTAGACAGGTTCCAGGTCTTGCAGGGCTTAAGTGGTGCCTCTTATCTACTCCCATGGAAGTTTCAACTTAACAATCAATAGGGCTATACCTGTGCTAATGCCAGCCTTGAGCACAGCCTATCGAAAGGCAGAAGTGAGCAACCTACAGCCCAAGGCCTGTATCTGCCCCACTGCTTGTATTTGTAAATAAAGTTTTATTGGAACACAGACATGATCATTCATTTACATACTGTCTACTGTTAAGGAACTGAGAGAGACTTTGCGATCCACAAATCTATAGTATTTATTATCTGGTTTTTCCAAAATGTGTCTGCCAACTCTTAGCCTACAGTATTGATTCCCAAGTAGAAAAGAAAATCAGCACAGAGTTACAATGAAGACAGATCATTTACTTCCAAACTCTTCTTTTATAAAAAGCCTTTTCCTTATCAGGTAGAAACATCAGGAAACCTACCTCGATTTTGTCTGAAGCTGGGTGCTGATTGAGGACAAGTTGGTCACTCTCCTGTTTAAGCTTATTAAGCTCTTTCTCCTTGACTTCCAGTTGGCTCATGCGTATCTATAAAATAAAAATCCTTCAGAGCAAGTCAACATCGGGCTTCCGGCACACCCAAGCACTTAGAGGAGGCTAAGTACAAAACTACATTTTGGAAATAAAAGAATGCCAAAGAATTTTGTTATATTTTCCTCAAGAAACACGGCTGTCGGTCTAAAGCTGGGAAGGGTATCTGTGCTTGGACTGTGTGTGGCGAAGCCCAGACAGGTGGCACTGCAGGTCTGGTAGTAGCAAGAGCTGCCATGAATACCAGCCGAGTAGCCTTTATCTGAAATGCTTGGGACCAAAGAGTTTTAGCTTTTGGATTTTTCCAGATTTTGGAACCCTGATTTATACAGGATCAGATCCAGGTTTAAAAGTGAGATTCATCTATGTTTCAGTGACAACTTATACACAGGGACTGTGCGGCATTTTTGGTGCACCTGTTTTGACGGCAACCTGTCTTGAGCTCAGGCGTGGACTGGCACCATTTCAGCACACAGATTTGGAGCATTTCGCCTTCTTGAATCAGGCATGCTGAACATGTACTGAGTCTTGCTGCCTGGTTTTAACCTGCCCCGCTCCAGTGCTGCCACTCTCCGGGTCACCTGAATGAGCTAATTCTCACCCCATGGGCCAGTTTTCTGGAATGTTAATGCCTTGGGGAGGGCAGCTTTTTAGCTGGGTGCAGCAGTGCATGCTTGTAGTCCCAACTACTCAGGAAGCTGAGGCAGGACTGCTAGGATCAAAAGGCCAGCCCGGGCAGCACAGCAAGACCCTGTAAAACACCAGTACAGGGCACCTCTTGCACCGCAGAGCAGCATTCAGAAAGGCCCGGCGTCGCGAGGCCGACGACAGAACGGCAAGGCCCCAGCCCCTCTGCAGGGCACCCACGCCTGGGCGGCTTACCGAGAAGGCCTCCTGCTTCTGCGCGATGTTGGTGTTCTTGTCGCTCCAGTCGTACAGCAGCTCCTCCTCCTCGCAGTCGTTGATCCACATGATCTCGCGGGACGTGGCCTGGATGATGTTCTGCAGCTGCCGCAGGTGGTCCATCCGCTCAAAGGATGCTTTCTGCAGGGCCGGGGCGGCAGCAGGTTAGAGTAACGCCAAGCAGGGGCAAGCACCTGCAGACCCACGTGCCCGCCTTCCCTGGGCGGGGCTGGGCCTCAGTGCTAGCGCTGCTGCCTCGTGTGTGCGAGGCCCTGGTTCGATCCCTCCTCCACTGCAGAGGCCACAAAACACACTGCAGCTCCTCTTATCAAAACAATTCTAAGAGCAGGCGATGCCCACTCACCTGGCACATTTGCTAACCATGTGGTTTGGATCAAGAATCTGTGCAAATTGTCACGAATCAGAGAGCAATTTTAGATTCAAACGGTCTAATCCTGAAGGGTCCTTTGGCTGGACGGATGGACAGACGGACTCACTGTGACGCTGGGAATGGAAGGAGGGTCCATCCCAGGACCTCACGCGTGGAAAGCTAGCTTCCTACCAAGGTCTCCACATGGGTAACAATGTGGGGGTTTAGTGGGACTCTTAGAAAGCTAAATGGAGCCCTTCCCACACTCTCCTCACCCATTCCACTCACGGTTACACTCCCAGGCCCAACAGGAAAACTGTGTGGCACCACCAGCCACATGATTCCACCACGACCAACAGGGAAGTAGTTCCCCCTTATGTAACGACCTACCCATCAAACAACTATTCAGAGTCATGACCCCCTCTTTTGTAGCATTCTGTATAGCCTGTTATAGAGCCTCGTGGTTCTTTTGGTTTAGGACCCGTGGTTGAGACAATACTGTAATTTTTGCTGATTTTATTGTATAGCAGAGCACTAGTTTTCTGTTCTGTTCTACATTACAGTACTGCACGCAAGAGTTATGCAAATAAAAGAAAACCATCAAGTTGGGGTTTACTCTGACCATTTCTTTGTTCCAAACATTGTAATATATGTACTATATACAGTTTTCACTTAGCCAACGGTTCACTGAACAGTCACCATAACTGGGTAGTTAAATGAAGAATGTCTATAGCTCTTCAAAAGGCAGCCACTTCATAAATGGTGACCCTACTGCAAGTATTTAACAACTGTCATTGATGTAACTCTTAGCCTGAAAAATGGAACAGAGCTAAGCACTGTTTTCAGAAAAGGAAAAAGAAAACCCTTAAAACTTTGAAAAGAAACTCAGGAGTAGTGGCAGCATGAGCACTGATGAGCATGGAAGTAAGCACACCTCCAAAGTCACGCGGGGGACGCAGCGGTCAGGCAGGTCCGTCCCCGCCCAGCAGGTACTTGGCACACACAGAACTGAGTTTAACTGAACGTGCACTTCAGAAATACACCCAGTGGGTCGGGGTTGTAGCTCAGTGGCACCATGCCTTCCTGGCAAGCACAAGGTCCCGAGTTCGAGCCTCCATACCACTTACCAGCAGGTTTTCATATTCCTCCTCCAACTGATAGATTGCAGACTTCTCACGCTAGAAGAGGACAAAAACAGGTTACCGATTTAATGACCCTGGGACGCGTGTGGGAACAGTAGCCCTTCTAACCCTCCCTGGCATCAATACTGGCCTCAAGCCGCACAGCAGAAAGCTACATTTGCTCTGTGACGTCTTTTAAACCATTGGAACCTTATCCCAGGTGGCTTGAAGGCAACCTGTTGTGGCCTGGTAGAGACTCTACAGAGTGAAGGGCTGATCATTCACTTAAAAGCTCCCCGGTTCACACCTGTAACCACAGTACTCTGGGAGGCTGAGGCAGGAGGATCGCAACCAAGATCTCCTCTCAAAATAAATGCTAAAACTGGGGAGTCCTTCACTGCAAAGGCCCTGGGTTACTCTGCAGTACTGAAGGGGGAAAATTCTTTTCTTACACCTCTCTGGTCACAAATTTTTTTCAAGAGTGTGAAAATATGACTGGAGTCCCAGGATCATAGAAAACGAAGAGGACACAGTCACCAGGCAGTCAGTGTCCTCAGTGGACTGCGGATTTAGCTCAAGTGATAACACACCTAGCTTGGAAGTACAAGGGCCTGACTTTGATCCCTAGTACTGCAAAAAAAAAAATTAAAAAGCAGAAAGAAAAGAAAGTCTGAGTGTTCTCAGCACAGGACAGGTGTCATCATTTCTTTCCACAGAAATACTTTCTAAAAAGTTTTGTAGCGCTGAGGCTGGAACCCAGGGCCTCGTGAGCACCAGGCAAGCACTCTCCCACGGAGCTGTGCCAGCCCGGACACGCCCTCTCCCCACCGTGCAGGAAAGGACGGCCAACCACACAGACAACAGGAGCGCGCATCATGAGCATGCTGCGTGGGAACTGAGGGTCTGCTTTCTGCAGAAACAGCAGTTTGCCGCCCTTTGAAGAGTTTATTCCCAGACTGCAAACCGCGAAGTGTGCACATGCCTATGACCTTTGGTTTGACTCTTCCCCAGGTCAACATCCTCTCTCGGAGTCTGTCCAACTCCGCTTCCCCGACTCTGGGATTTTCAGAAATTTCCAGGCTCTTAGGAAGAATAACAGCCTACTCTTTCAGACCCATCGACCTGGCACACAGTCATCACAAACCCTTCCGGCCCCTCTCTGAAGGCTAAACCAAAACCCGGCAGGTACCAGGTCGGCCTTGATCTTGTCCAGCTGCCAGCGATAGTCCCCGATGGTGTTGTGCAGGCTCCTGTGACTGTTGATGTGCTGCTCCACCGACGCCAGGTCCACTCCCCAGGCCACCATGTCCATCTCCGCCTGCAGAGGAGAGAGAAAGGGAGGCCTTCCACTGTCCCTGTCTGCAAGAGATTCATTCCTGGCAGCATCGGGGGCAAAGTGGCAGGGGAACAGCATGGCTGTGCTTCAGATAAAACTCTAAAGATGTCGAGCTACTCAGGAGGCTGAAGCAGGAGGATCGCTTGAGCTCAGGAGTTCAAGCAACCTGGGCGACATAACAAGACTGTCTCAGAAAGACAGAAAAACATTGCAAGCACATACTAATAAAAAAGATAAAAAATAAAAGTCACTTGTGCAACCACTGTGGAGATCAGTGTGGAGATTCCTCAGAAAACTAGAATTAGAGGTTCCATTTGACCCTGCTATTCCCCTGCTAGGAATATACTCAAAGAAATGAAAAGAATCATTTTGTAAAGACGTATGTACACCCATGTTCGTAGCAGCTCAGTTTGTGATAGCCCAATCTTGGAAACAACCCAGATGCCCATCAATTAGAGACTGGATAAAGAAGACATGGTTTTTCTATAAAATGGAGTATTACTCTGCCATAAAGAATGACAAGTTTCATTCATTTATGTGCAAATGGATACACCTGGAGGACACACTAATAAGTGCAATAAATAGATCACAGACATGTAATACCATATCTTTTCTTTGGTATGAGAACCTGTAGATTTAAATTAGTTCTAGAATGTATGACAGATTTCGTGAAATAGGAAATACTCCAAGAATGTGATAGGGGAAAGTAATGAGGGGAAAGAATAAATACAATTTGAAAAGAAAAAAAGCACATGTATATAGTGGGGGGGGGGTGTTGTGTGGTTGGGATATGAGTAAAAATGAGAATTAACTCATGTCATATACTGGTACAAATTCCCCAATGTTGAGTGTCATCGTAAAAGGCACTAATTATTTATTGGTAAAATGTACCAATAAAGCAAAAGTCACTATCAAACTCAAAGTTTAATGTTGGATTGTTTTACTGACTTTTTTAAAAACATGTTTTACTGTACATAATGATCCCACGCAGGTGAATTTGTACCTGTGCATAATATATTTTAACTATTTTTTCTCATCCCCCATTTACAAAAGCTGTTTCCATTTTTCCTTTATTTTTTAATCCTTTTATCCTTCTTACCATCGCCCTTCCCATCTCTTTTTCCACTTCCCATTTAAATAATTTCTTTGTATTCCCAATGTTCACCCTCTATTTTGTTCCGTGTGAAGGCCCGCATCCAGCCTCTGGTTCCACCAAAACCAGAACTGCCCTGTGTCCACGGGCTCCACCCTGGGCTCGGGCTCAGCTTCCTCCTGCCGGAGCAAATGTCCGCACCGCTGTGCTTCCTCTCAGACCAGCCGTGGACAAACATTCCAGTCGGGCAGAGGGCGGCGAGAACAGCGGCCCATTGTTCAGAGCCACCCGCCCAGCTCGGCTTCGCGAAGCGGACCCACCGCAGAGTGAGATAACCCGGCCTGGGGCTGCGCCGCGGGCTGCTGCGAGAGCGGCTGGCGCAGGGCTGGGACGGCCGCTCACTGCCAGCCTGGTGTGTGGTATCGGACTCGCCCATCGGCAGAAACACAAATCAGGAGCGAAGACAAGACCTGGCAGAGGAGCCGGCTCCCTTATCAGCAGGCCGCTGGGGCTCCCCAGAGGAGGGAGAACTCAGGGCAAAGCCTCCGTGAGGGATCAAAGCGCTTGGTCTGTCGGAAGCCAGAAGGGCGGCCTGCCTGACCTCAGAGGCAGCGTCCACCAGGGAGGGGCTCTCGGTTGGAAAAGGGCATACAACCGAGTCCACGGAAACGTGCTGAGTCTCTGCTGTAAGGTTTTCTTACCGAGCCACACCCAACCCGAAGACAGAGACAAAGTAGGGGCTGTCAGTCTTGCACAGTTAGCACACTGATTCACAAGCCACCGGGGGCTGTGACGTTCCATAATTCATTTTGTTCAAAGGTTGCTTTGCCCACCATGAGGGATCCTGACCCAGGCGCAGTCACATGCCTGTAATCCCAGCACTCCAGCTCAGCCAGGAGGATCACTGGAAGTTCAAGGCCACCCTGGGCTACACAGTAAGTTCAAGGCCAGTCTGAACTACATAGCCAGATCCTGTCTCAAACTAAAATAAAAAATAAATAAATAAATAAAATAAGTGGGGGAAAAGTTAACTGAATGAATCAATCAATCAATACATAGTGACAAAAATCTTCACTACTTAGGAAAGAATAGACTCCAATTTTTTTGTGTGTCTGTGTGGTACCGGGGATCGAACTTGGGCTCTTGTGCATCCAACATTGGCGCAGTACCACTTGAGCTAAACCCCCAGCACTCTATACTCCCAAAGTTTTTAAAAGCTGAACATGGGAGCACATGCCACAGACCCAGATAATTAAGAGCCGGAGAGAGAGAATCACTTGCATGTATGAGGTTAAGACTAGCCTGGGCCACAAAGTGAAACCCGATGTCAAATTAAAAAACAAACAAACAAATAAAAATCCAAGTGGCTGAGAAATTTTAGAACCACTGCTAAATTGGTTCAACAACAACTGACCAAACTTCCTTCCAACCACAACCACACTACATAAGGATCCCTCACAAGGGATCATTCTAACATATCCGCCTTCCTCTCAGGAGGACGGTTCATCAGTACTAGGTTTTCATTATAAAATTCCCATCTCCGTGATTATGCCCTACTTTTACTGTCACCTGTTCATTACAGGGCATAATTACTACACAAAACAACACAACAATAATTAGCATTGAAATGTATTCTGTAGAATCCCAGTCCACACTCGTGCTTCCGCTCCCACATCGGTGACCGGATGCTGCCAGAGAGACAGCTTCTCAGACACCAGGTACCAGAACATCTGGTCCGCTGCCCGCTCTCCAGGGTGAGAATATTTTAAATGAAAGTCCGGATCGCAGATGAGGTCAGGTCTCTCCCGAGCGGAACACTGCTCTGATGACTCAGCCCTAACAGCCAGTGGTTGCTGCTGCCCAAAGCCCAGGGGGCCCTGAGCCCACCCCACTCTGCGTCCCCAGACCGAGGATCTGAGGTGTGAGGACGCACACTCGCCCCTGCTTACCCGCTGCTGCCTCATCCATCCCAAGCACTCGCCGGTGAGGCGCTTGGTGAACTCGTCCCAGCCGGAGCCACTCTGACAGGTGTACCCTCCTCCACCCTTGGAGCTGGCCCTGCGCGCCCGGGGCACGCTGATGGCTTTGTACAGCGCTCGCATCTGCTCCTGCAGCTGAAGCAGCCTGGAAGGAAAGGCAAACCGGTCACGCAGGAAGGGGCCCAGGACAGCGTGGCAAACCTACGGTTCGTGGCTACCACTGAAAACTCTAAGAAGTTCGCCATCGCTGGGCCAGGAGAAAGGTTCACACAAGTTCCCCCTTTTCTGGGACTCCCATGAGTCAATGGAGAAGCCACAAAGGTTTTATTGGCAGGTTATTTTTTTTTCTGATGCCGTGAGTTGAAACTCGATCGTGTGCACAATATTAAGCCTTAGGCAGATGCTGAGAGCTTGAACCATCGCAGAAGTGTCTCTGCCGCTGTCCAAGCTGGTGGCACCTGTGGGTCCCAGGACTCCTATCCTGGACATACACCTTGCAGCCCCGGGCCTGGGCACCCGACAGCAAGCTGAGACCGAACATCTCAGCTTTAGAGGCCTCACGGCCAACTCAAGAGTTCCACTCGTACATGCATTAAACTGGAACCGATCTTGGGCTTTTAGACAGTGAATCCTGCCAGAGGCCTCCGCTGCTCTGTGAGTAAAGGCACAGTAACATCCCCTGAGGGACTCAGCTCTCGAAAACAATAAGCTGAAGCACTCTGGGAGGCTGAGGCAGGAGGATCATGAGTTCAAGCCCAGCCCGAGCAGCTTTGCAAGACTTTTTCTCAAAATTAAACGAACAAATAAATGAAGAAAAGAAGGGCTGGGGATGTAGCTCAGTGCAAAGGCCCTGGTTTCAATCTCTAATACCACAAAGAAAAATTTTTAAAAAAACAAACAGGACCCTCTTGGCCAGATCTATTTCCTTCTTCTCAGGGCAGCTTTGCAAGTCCACAAAAGACGAAGGCGCAGTCTGAGGGTGCTGCAGAACCCTGAGCCAGGCTTTCCCGGGACCCTGGGCTTCCTCCCGAGGAAGCCCAAGCCACAGCCCGGGGGGAGCGGTTGGGCAGTGCCCACACCTGGCTGCCTGCTGCGTGCTGGCAACCGCACCTTTTCTGGTAGGCGTCGCAGGGCTGGCCCATGTGCCTCATCTCCCGGATCAAGCCGTCAGTGACTTCCATGTGGTCGTTGGCCTGCGCGAAGCACTCGTCCAGCTCCCTGCTCCGAGCCAGCTGGATCCCATCTCCGTATTTCAGTTCCTAAGACCAGGGTTCACACGAGGGAAAACATAGTGCACGGGAAGAAAAGCTTCGTGTCAGAAACAGAAGGGAAACCTCCTGCTGTGAGCGCGGCGGAGAGGGGGCGTCCGTAGCTCCCCACGCCACGCAGCTCCCAGTGAAAATGACCGCATGAGCCGGCGAGGAGGAGCTAAACAAGCGAGGTTCATGAACCAGATCGTGTGGACAGTGTCTGAAATTGTCATTTGGGTTGTAAAAGCCAGTTCCCAGAGCGGTCATCGTCCCCTGGCTGCGCCCACACAGGACTCTCACTTCGGGGACTCGCTGGGCTAAGAGCCCCGCTCCGCTGCACCGTGCAGGCCCGACCAGCTGGCACCTGCAGGTCCCGGCTGGGCAACTTGGCCAGACGCTGTCTCAAAAACATAAAACTAAACCAAAGATGGAGTAGGTAGCTCCACGCAAATGGCCCTGGGCTCCATCCCAGGGACGAGGGGAAAAAATCCTGAAGAAATGTAATCTCTGTCAGGAACCAAGGGGAAGTGGGACGCTCGCGGATCGCCTCCGAGTGGGTCTGCGACAGAAGCCAGCTCAGCCCTGTCTCTCGCCGTCCGACGCCCTGCACTGCTCGGGTCTCCGCCGGCAAAAGGGGGCGTCTTCAAATGTGACCCCTCGCCCTTGGCCCATGAGCCTAAACACGCCTCTTTTCTTGGTAATGGAGCCAGTGGGTGACACTGTGCTACTAGCAACAGAAAATGGACTCAGACAATCCCCTTCCTGGTGTGTTCTGAGCAATCTGTAGGCACTAAGTGTGCGACAGAGCTGGGGGCGGGGATGCGCAGGGGACCCCGCGGCAGAGCCTCCCGGCTCCCATGGGAAGGAAGCTGAAGCTCACCGGCTGCACAATGAGTTCCGCCCGCATCAGGCAGTCTGCGCAGCTCTGCAGCAGGTCCTGGATGGTGTTCTGGTTCTGGAGCCGGGACATGGTGCCCGTCTGACTGCAGGACAAACACAGAAGGCGGCGTCAGTACCACAGCCCCGGTCCACCGGGGAAACAGCGATTCTGTTTCATGACCCTCCCCCGCTCCGCTGGGTTCCTGTCCTGCCCTGTGGCCCTCCTGACAGGTGTGTACACTGCTTTATTCGGCTGTGTATTATTATTTTCCTGCCTCAACTTGACAACAATCACGCTCTTTCACTCTCAAAAATCTCAACATCCGTTTCCGAAGAACAAACCATCCTCTGTATCATTTTCAAGATCAGGGAATTTAAAGTGGGTCTAATACTATTCTCTCCTTCACAGAGCTTTTCAAATTGCACTCATAGCCTAGCAATGACCTTCACAGCATTTCCCCTGGGCTCCAGGATCCAATCCAGAAATACTCCCCTGTACGAGCGCCTGCCTGATGATGCTCGGGCTATTTCCGTCCTCTTATCACCCGCAAGGGTGAAAACACTGCGTCCCCAACGTCGCAGGTCGCTGTGGGGCGGCCTCCAGTGGCCGACACGAAGCAGCAAGTGTGGCCGGAGGAAGAAGGAGAGAGGAGAGAACCTAACTATAGAGAAGTATTTCTGCGATCTCAGTAGAAGATGGTAACGGTGAAGAAATCACAGGAGAGGAAAGGTGGAGAACTTGACCACAAAACCACCCATCTCGAAAGATGGCCCTGGATAAACGTTCGTCCAGCCACGAGGCTTCTCCGATGTACAGTCCCAACAAATCACTTCCAGAAGCCTCAGGAAACCCTGACACAGTGGGGTGTCAGAGAAGGACGCTGTGGGTGGTCTGCATCTTAAAGAAAGAGGTTAAAGGAGTTTCATTTGCTCCATGACATAAGAAGATAAGATGGCCCTGCTTTTTAGTTTGTAAGACAAATTTTTTTTTTTTTTTTTTTTTTTTTGCTTTTTGAGACAAGGTCTCGCTTTGTAGTTCAGGCTGGCCCTGAGCTCACTAAGGTGCCCAGGCAAGCCGCCGCGAACTCAGCAATCCTCCTGTCTCTGCCTCCGGAGTGCTGGGATTACAGGTGTGAGCCACCATGTCCGGCATTGTGGTATTCGGTGTTGATTGTTGGTGGGCGTGTCTCCAACGCCCAGCATTGTATGTGGTTACGGGGGATCGAACTCAGGACCTTGCGCTTGCGAGGCAGGCGCTGGAACCCCTGAGCTAACCCTCCGGCCCTGTAAGACAAATTTTGCACATCACGGCGTACTACGGTTTAAGAGACTGAAAACACACGGAATCACTGCTTAAAGCCTGTGAAAAGGATTCCCTAACACCCTCCAGGCGCTGGACACCCCGAGGCTGTGTTCCATGCCTCAGGCACACCGGGCCGACCTGTGGCTGCGAGCGCATGGGTCTGCGGATGTGTATTTGTGTGTGTCCCTCTGTGGTTTTCTTTGGTTGGTTTTTGCTTGAGACAAGGTCTCTCCATGGAGCCCAGGCTAGTCTCGAACTTGCTGTGACCCTCCTGCCTCAGCCTCTCTAGTTCTGGGATTATAGGTATGCTCTGCCCCGGACCCCCACATCACTCTGCGTTTTCGATAAGAAATTTCACTCTCAATTTTTTTAAAACGTGGTTTGAGCTGAGGGTTGTGGCTCAGCGGTGGAGTATCTGTCTCCCAGGAGCAAGGCTCTGCAATGCAAAGAAGAGGGAGGACAAGAAAAGCTCCAGAAAACAAAGACGGTATTATGGCGGGATGGGGTCAGATCACAGGAATGCGGCCTCCCACAGCGCTGAGCCGCCTCGCCAGGCAGCAAAGCAGCTCTCGCTTTCTCCGCTACCTGTCCGGGTCCCACCCCAGCCAGGCTCCTGACGAGCCGGCACTGGTGAGCGTGGGCGCGGAGCCGGCCTTCCCTGGGAAGCGCTCTGGGCCCAGAGGC
>PVIC010043281.1:0-15489 GCA_004025085.1 Thryonomys swinderianus | reverse complement strand
AAATGTACATACAAAGGATTATACATATGTTCAAACACACACTATTTACAAATGAATTGTCTATTTCTGTGAATTAGTATATCAGATTGTAAACAAAAATATTCACATTGGTAAAAACTAATAAAAGAGCTTTCATTTTGATTTAATTTATTGTTTGATTTTCAAACTATACTTTCTTAAACACTTTTCATTTTATTAACATTTTTAAAAGAACTACCAAACAAAGGGAAATAAACTTATTTTTGGAAATTGTGCAGGAAATATCTGACATATACTGGAAACTGCCAATTATTTAGATACAAAGGTGAAATTAATGGAACCCCGAGTTAGTAAAGAAGTCATAGTACAGTGAAAATGTGGTTTAAAAATTCTTTCCACCAAACTCATTTTCCTCATTGATAAAAAGTTCTTGACAGTATCTAACACCTCCTAGCCCAACTGCCCTGAGCAACCGAAATCTTCAAAACCTTAGAATTTTCATCTGCACAAATGGAAATACTGGACTAAGCAGCCTACCACATCCTTTCTCCAAGGAAAACATGTGATTCTAATTGCCATTTAAGCCTGCATTGAATTTCCCCTATGTTTTCACAAGCTTCCATGGCTACAGTCTGAGCTGATGTGAAAATGAGTCAATGTGTGACACTGTGTCAACATCTTAATAGATATTTATTGCATAACTGTATAAGCCTGGGCACACTATACCAAACAGAGGAAATGTCTGCAATCACTCAGGTCACTTAAAATCAAACTTTTTATCATTAAAAAAAAAAACCCTCCAGGTTCACATAAACTGGTAGTTTGAACATATGCGCACTCCAGTTTCATGCTTGTATTATCATTTTGCATTTTGGAATAAAGTTATGAAATGAATATTTGCCTTTAATTCACATGTACCAATTTCAAAAGTGAAAATTTAAACAACCTGGCAAATACAAAAAGATTAGTGTACAAAAGCTAACAATTCTCAGCTAAATATTAAGTGTTATAAATAGTAACATTAATTCATATCAATACAAATGCCAACATTTTAACACCTCTTTTGCTAAAGATAATGACAAGCATGCATAGACTCTCTAAAAATTCTAATTTTAAGAAATTATATTATTTATTAGCCATGCTCTATTTATTATCCTGCATATGTACAGCGTTTTTACCCTTAATTCTATCCAGTAAACATTCCACTGGTAATTTTCCATATTTAAAAAATTTTACTGTGAACAATATGGGTTCTATTTTTCATAACACAAGACAAAATGGAAGAAATAAAAGCACCATTAACATAAATATACATACTTTTTACACACCAAAGTCAGATTAGTCTATTTTAAAGAAGAATGGGTTTTCTTCCATTGCATCCTGCTTCCAATCTCTACCCTTTTTGGAGTTCCAGTTTCTCCAGACCCTTCAAAGCTTTCTCCCCTGCTTGGTCCCAGCCCAGAAACTCTTCTTACCACACCCTACTGCCATCAATTCTTCACTGATTTTCCTGGTAAGGCCACTGTATTAGTCATTTTCCCACCAGGACAAAATACCAGACACCTGCAGTTTAAAGGAGGAGAGGTTTATTTTGGCTGACAGTTTTTAAAGAAGTCAGTCTATGGCTGGCTGATTCCAAAGCATAGTAGCATTCCAAAGCATTCCAAATGGCATAGTAGAATCACACAGCAGAGGAATATTACTTAAGCCATACCAGCCAGGATGTAGAGAGAAGAGGGAAAATGCTCTCTTCCAGGTCATACTCCCAATGATCAGACCCTTCTGTCCAGGCCTCACCTCAAAACCTGAGACTTTTGAAGAACATTTTAAAACAAAATCATAACAGCCAAATTTCTGAAGCCCAGCTAGCTGAGGTGCCTGAGAAGTGGACAGATGAAGGTCACTTAAAAGAGAGAGATCCATGAAGAGACATCCATGGGTTGGATATTACCTACTGGGAAAATAATTCACTTGAGAATAATGAAGATAATAAGCAAACCAACAAGTAAACAGAAAACAGATGTAGGACATTCAAAGACAAGTGGGAGTGACCATGGTCTTGGTAGAGTATAGAAAAAAGGGATATAGAATGATAAAATTTGGGAACTCAGTTAAAAATGATTCCTACAACACCATCCATCACTAACAAGCCTTCCTAGTAGATTCATTATTGAAACTGGACCTTGAACACATTGGGTATGTGTTCAATTCCCAGAACCACACTAAAAGGGGTGGGCGTACAAAGAACCTCACAGCTGGTCTCCTGTGCCTTCACAGGCTGCCCAGAAGGTCCACTCTGTGCTGTTCCTGCCTTTTTCACATCTCCAGCTCACTTCTCCACCTCAGCAAATAAACTATTTTCTACTTTACTCAGAGAAATCAAGGTCATAAGGAAACAGGTGCTTCACACATTCTCCTTCCCTCTCAACCTTTATGTTTCTCCTCTTCCTCAGTTCCTATTAGAGAAAAATCTTTCTGACTTCTAAGATCAAACCCTGATTTCCTTTTCTCAGGTATGCTTGAGTGCTTCCACAATCTAAACAGCTTACAGAAAAGTATTAATCTTGTAAAACCTTATTAATCTCTTCAATGCACAGTTCCTTGGCTGTAAAACACACTACAATGCTCACAGCTGTTTTAAGTATGGATTTGAATATGGTACTTATTAAAGTACCTGTCATGTTGATCACAGGTACTAATTCACACCCAGAAGCAAAAAACGAAGGTCCGATTGCACAGTATGATGACTGGACAGGATTTATGTGCTATACATTCCAAAAAGCTGGAGGAAAGGATTTTGAAAGACTTCACCAAAAATAAATAATAAATGCATAAGGAGATAAATGTTTAATCAGATATAAACATTACTTAGTGCATACATCTATAACTGTTCATCTTTCTTTTGGTATACTGAAAAATAAACCCATGGCCTTCCCACTGAGCTACATTCCCAACCTTTTGTATTGTTAATTGTGAGACAGGGTCTCAATGAGTCATGAAGTTTACCAGACTAGGCTAGAACTTGCTATCCTCCTGTCTCAATTTCCCACAATACTTAGATTACAGGCTTATGCCATCATGATTGGCTATGATAGTTAATCTTGACTGCCAAACTGTTTGAGTTCAGAGACCCCTGGGAAGTATGTCTGGGTGGGTGGTGGGAGCACGGCCTGGGAGACTATCCCTGGCTCCTGACCCCTTCCTCTCAGGTTATTCCCTTATCCTCTGCTTCTTTGCTTACATAGGGTGAGCAGCTCTGCTCTACTACACCCTTCTGCCATAATATTATTGTGCTGCAGCAGTTGATCATTGACTCAAACCTCGAAAGGGAGAAAAAAATAAGCCTGTCCTCCTTTAAATTTCAATTGTCAGTTGTTCTGTGACAATTACAGGAAAGTTAACCAATACAACATGTACTGAATATCGCATGGTAATACAGCACTTGTAGAACAGTTGTGTTGAGTGTATCAGTTGAAATAAGAAAATATAAGAAAGTTTAAAAAGTAAAATAATAAGGTAGTGTTCAATATGGTAAATAACAAATAGTAGTTATTATTTCCCTTGAAGACCTATGTTCCTTAACTACCAGGGCCACTTTCTCCACTGCTGACTATGACTTTATTTCGAGCCAGTTCTGTCAAAGATATTCTAACTGCTGAAACTGTAACAATGGACAAAATCAAGGGAAACTTCTCACTGTCCTGGAATGTATGCTAAGTGGACAGAGATAAGCAGTGAGAAGCTTAAGCAAACTATAGTATTAGAAGATGCTAAGTCTGTGGAGTTTACACAGACAGACCTGGGAGGCCTCACACCATAGTTAACAGATGATGTGGATAAAGTCCCAAAGAGATGAGACACTCAGCAGAAATTCAGGGAAGTATATTCCTGGGAAAGCAGAGGTCGATGCACAATGGAGTGTTTAAAGATTGAGGAGTGTGTGTGTGTGTGTGTGTGTGTGTGTGGTGCGAATCTTACAGGGTGCGAGTCAGACCAGACACAACTTTGTAAGCCATTGTAAGGAACCAATCATTTGCTCTGAGTGAATAAAAGAGAAGTCTCTAATGCAGTTTGTACTGTGGCATGATCTGATGCGAGCTTTACTAAGATCACTCTGGACACTGGGTTGAGAAGAGACTTAAGAGTCAAGGAAGGAAAAAGGAGAGCAGTGAGGAGCCCATTTCAACAATTCAGAACAAAGACTGAGGTGGCTCGATGATATAGTGAGTTCTGGATATAGTATTCAATGGAATATAGCACCAAAAAGATTTTCTGGTGAATCCAAAAACCCATTCAGAGAAAGGGCAAAGCCAAACACACTGCCTAATGACGTGGCCAAGAACCAGAAGAATGGAGTGGCTCTTAACTGAGGTGTGCAAAACTGTAGGGAAATGCCTTTATCTCTCTCCACCACTGCTTCCTGTCCCTTGTGGTTAACCACCAAAGGACTTGCTCACTTCAAGAAGAAAAAAAGAAGGCCTGTGAGCATTCCACTCTCCTAATCTCCTAAAACATGGCACTAATTTCCTGAACAACTGTTCTGTAAAGACTGCTTCTGCTTCTTCAAGAACTCTCTGCCTCCCCCACTGCCAAAGATACCTCTCCTTCCCTTCCAAATGACACTCAGGATGAGTAACCAGGATATTCCTGTCACTTACTCCGATAGCTGCATTCTCTGTTGCAGTACCTGACACTGTCCAACCACTTCCTTCCTCGGATTTTTCTGGGGTTGGGAAGAGCTAGTGTCCTGTTTACTATAGAAGCTGTGACCATTCTTTCCACATTCTCCTCCTTCTTTTTCCTCATCTCCTTTTTCTTCTCTTCGCTCACATCTTCTGAACTCTCCTCTCTGCTCTGAGCTACACTATCAGGACCTTACACTCAGCTCTGTGCTCTGAAAAAGAACCCAGTTCACCATTGACTGAACACATTAATCAGCTAATCAATCAAGCCATCAACTGTTGTATTGTTAAATTTAGGTTTCACCTCCCTCCCAAGAACCAGCTCTAGATCTACAACCAGAAGCTGCACATTCACGTCAGAAATGCTGTTCTTTCAAAGTCACCAGGCTAAATACGAACACCCTTCTAAACCATCCCTCCACACAGCAGACTACTTCATTCTAATGACTCTATTCACGTTCAGGATGTAGAGATTATGTTCTAAAAATGTACATCTCCTCACTCCTAAGATTTCTAAAAGATCCACTCTTCTGCCTTCTTCATTTTATGATGCCACCAGCTTAATTTTATAAAACCCTGTTCTGTTCACACCATGCATCTGATCCATAGTATTTGTGAGTTCTTCACTGCCTTCAGAAGTTGAGAGAAAGAAAGAGAGGGAGGCAGTGTGAAAAAGAGTATTAGCAAAGGTCTGACTGCATTTCTGCTTTTCTTAATATATATTGCCCAATTTAAAATTGTGATATACACCCCAGCCCTAAATACTCAAAACCTTCAGAAATCCAGTTTCTATCAGTCCCATCCAATCTTATGCCCTAGCTCTGTCCAGGAAAAGGTATTCCCACCCTTCTGATGGTCTCTTTATCCCTCCAAAAGCCTTGCACACCCTCCTATACACATCCAGTGCCTCCTTGCCACTCTTTCCTCCAGCTCCTCCTCTCTTCTGATCAAGAGGCTCCTCTAACTCTGTCTTGTTGCAGAAGCTGGAAGCAAGATTAGATTCTCCTCCTGAACACTCTAGAATGTGCTCTCCTTACCTCTCCTATGTAACTTGTACCAGTGATTCTCCAAATGTGGACCTAGGCCCAGAAGCACCAGCAACATCAGTTAAAATGCAAATTCTTGGGGCTCACCCCCAGATCTACTGATTTACATGTCTAAAAGTAGAGCCGACTAATTCATGATTTCATAAGCTCTCCACATTAGGCTAATTAATGCATGCTAATATTTGAGTACTGCTGACATAAAATACTATCTTACATTGTTGCATCTTGCCAAATAGACAATATGCAAAATGCCATCTGTAGTACCTAGCGTATAGCTAGTTTTGCAGTACTATTTCCGGTAGCTTCATCCTAATAAGTATTCAGTGAATTGTGCTTCCAGGCATTAACTTTCAAGAAGTTACATTACACTTTCAAAGCCATTACACTAAACAGCAAAAGTATTTTAACATCACCGAAGAAAATAAATTAATATTGCTTTAATTAAAAGTTTGTTCATAGTATTTGAATATTAAATATATAACAATAATAATAAATAATTGAATATTATTTAAGTTAGAGAATATTCTTTGGTATTTTCATTATATTTCAAATTTTGAAAAACAGTTGTAGAGTTTTAGATTGAAACTTACTGGTGAACACAGAAGATACCAAAATAAAAATGTCTGAAAAGAGAAGAGTAGACCTTAATTTTAAACAATTTGCTTGTTGTGAAACATGACAAGCTGAATCAAGACAAGTTGAGTCAGATTTACATTATGCTTTCAAGAAATCCAGGAGTAAATTTTCTGTTTACTTAATAGGTCCACAGCTACAGTTTGAACCTCAAATATCTCCCAAAGGCCCATGTGTTCAGAGCCTTTTGCCCAGAGTAAAGCTGGTAGAAAATGTCAGTGCCTGTAAGAGCTGTGGCCTGGTAGAAGGTCTACAGGTCACTGGGGAAACCTATTCCAAAGGAAAAGTGAAACCCCAGCCCCTTCTTCTTCTTCTTTCTCTCCCACTTTCTGAAAGCCATGAATTGTGTGCTGCTTTGCCACAGGCCCAAAATTAATGAGGCAAATCAACCATGGACTGAAACTTCTGGAACAATGGGCCAAATAAACTTTGACATGCTATGAGTATCTTGGGTATTTGTCATACTGATAAGTTTCATTTTAAGTCTTTAGACCCTGAAATGAAAATGCCGTTCTCTAAATAAAAAAGAAAATAATTGTCAATATTAGAAAATATCTTAAAATGGCTTAACATGTTGCATTTATTTCCTAGAACAATAAATTTTCTTTTATGTCTACTGTTAGCAGAACACAACTCTAGTTACAATCCTAGCTCTTAGTATTTTTTTGTAAACTTAAACTTTCTTTGAAGTTTTATTGCCAAAACATCCAGAGCTTTATACAAGTACATTCTTTTTAATGCAGGACTTTTTGTGTGTAACTAAAAAGACTAGGAACACACATGTCAAAATATTAACAAGACCCTCTCTAAGAGGATATTACACATATCTTTTGGCACTATTGCTTTCTGTAATACTCAGTTTACATCCAAAATAGTTGTAAGGACGTTTTTGTTTTATAAGGTGTGACTGAAAATACAATAAGTTTTTAAATTTTCTACAAATTATTATGGCACAAAACACACAGCCAGTCATCTTCCTCATTCTGAACACACATCATCCTTGCCACCTCTGAGGCAATTCTGGAAGCCTCTCTTCTGGGTAACATTAGTTGCACCATCGTGGCTGCTTTGATATCTTGAGCCAATTTAAAATATTTACTTTCCATTGTCATTTTGACTTTGGGGAAGAACCAGATGTCTCATGATGGCAGATCCAGTAAATACGGTGAATGAGGATATGCTGTAATAGTTTTACCTTCCTGCCTTTCTGTAAGACAGGACTTAATGGCAACATTCACCATATTTTGATATACACTTAAAGACATTCATGAAAGAGGGTTTCCAGAACCGCTGCAGAAAGTGTTTAGAATGACGGGATTTAATATGTTTGAAGAGGCAAGGTGTGGTGGGGGGTATTCTGAGAGGAATTAATAGCAACAGTTCTAATAAACTTTTGAATTCAAATATTCACTGTATACTCTGCTCACATCTCATGGGCAAACACTAATCTAACAGTTTACTTCCACAATTGGGAGAAATGTTTTTGACTTTTTATATTTTCCTTACTATACAACAACAACCCTATGAAATTGCAAAAATCATTACTACCATTTTGCAGATAAGAAAACTAAGTTCACAGAAATTAAATATATCCAATGCAATGATCAAATAAATGAGGATATTGATAGTATCTCATCTGATAGTAGAGTCAATTTAAATTACCCATAGGTAGTCTGGCAGTTTCCTCATTGCCTTTTGTAAAATCTTAAGACTGGCTCAGTATCTCTTTTTGAGAATATGTAAGTAGAAACAGAAATAATAACAATAACATGGTGCTACTGGGGCACTGTTCCATTTTTCTCACTCCATTATAGTTTCTGAGTCATTTTATGACTCTGAAGACAAAAAAATAAAACATATATATCCACAAGTTTTAGAAAGCACTTCCATGGTATTCTCAGGAAGGAGACCTGTGAGAAAGAATGCACTCTTTAAGATCCATGCAGTCAAATATGAAGAAAATATTGGTTTGAGGATATAATTAAAGAGAACACAAGAAGGCCTAAAAATGCAAAAGGAAAACTGGAGTCAATCAAGAGCTAAACTGACACGTGGAATACCATGGATAAGAATATCCATGCTGTGAAAGACAAACAGGAAATTCTACCTGATGCAGTTTTAAAAGACAGGCTCAAAAGTGAAGACAAAATGGTAACACGTAGGGCCCATGGGGTACAGTGATATAAACTAAGCAGGTAGCAATTCAACAGGAAGAAATTCAGTTGTGAGGAACAGAACTAAAAATAAAAATAGTAAAGGTAAATACTGATACCTGGACAAAAACCAGCTCCTAGGAGCAAAATTTCCTTTGTTTTGAAGCAAAATAGCTGAAAACAAATCCTATCTGTCCTCAAAAAGGCAATTTTCAATTTTTTTAAACTCATGCAACTAGCCAGACAGAAAATCATGTTAACTACAAAGTAATGAACACCAAAGGAGCTCTAAACCGCTTTCAGAAGTGAATACCAAAAGCTTAGAAACCATCTACAAAGTGAGATGGAAAAAAGCTACGTTAAAATGATTGTATGATCAGACAAATTATTGTTTATAAGAAAGGTAAGAGAAAGATTTTAAGCTACACAAAAAATCATAAATCCTAACACATATATAATAGTCTCATAAAACAAACTATTCAAGATACACATTTCAGCTGAGCGGAAAATCAAACTAGATTCAGTAATACAGGAAAAAAATGAATGACTTAGTAGAGTAACCAATTCAACACAAAAGCATCTTGAAAAACAAAGTACTGTGTTCAGCAGTTTTTTGGTTTTGGTTTTGGTTTTGGTTTTGGTTTGCAATGCTGGAAATAGAATGTTTCACAATCACTAGGCAACCATTATAACACTGAGCTATACCTCCAGGCCAATACTTCCAAATTTTAATTAAAGGCCTAATTCTTTTGGAAAAAAAAGAAGAGTATAATGTTAAACAGACACCATGTAACATAAATAAGTGTTGGGAAGTGCCAGGAAAACATAGGACCAAGACAGAGAAAGTAAGGTTTCACTCAATTCAGTTATGCATTGTTACATAAAAAGATAATGTTTCACTATTAATTTACATAGCAAGAGAACTATAAGCTTAACTATATATTCAAATTAGATTTTGGAAAATAAATCTATACAGAAAAACAAATGAAACATTAAGAAAAGTGGAATAAATGACATGACAAAAGATCAAGCATTAATTTATGACAATCAAACCAAACAATATATATTCTCTCTTTAAAGAAACATTTCAGACTAGGTTCACAATTTGGAAGATCAAATGTATTGAACAAACAAAATGAAATAAACACAACATTATTATAAAACTAAGTGTAATTCCTAGAAATGGTAATTTATATTAATATTTATATTAATAAAAATCAGAATCACAGTGAAACTAAAAATTTTATGTAGCAAGCATCACACATACATACATAAACAACAAAATCACAAATTTTAAGAAGCTATTCTTCCAATACTAGGGATTGAACTCAGGGCCTTGCACTAAGCTACATTCCCAGCATAAGAAGTTATTCTTATCTGATGGTACTGCTAGATGAAATTTAGAGATATTTTGTCACACTGCAAAATTGTTATTAATATTTTTATTGGAATCCCATATTGACTTGTAGAGAACATGCAGCTAGACATTTACAAGTTATCTTATCAGAAACATGGGATATCTACATTTATTCAGGTCTTCCTTATGCCCCTTCTCAAATTTTAAATTTTCCTTCATACAAATACTGCATATTACTTGTTAACTGTTCTGCTAGGTGTTTTACAGTTTCTGGTATCATTTTGAAAGATACAATTTTTCACAGACTTCCTGATTATTTATTTTGACACTTCAGGAAGAATGTTGTTGACTTGGGTATACTTTTTGCATCCAGACACAGACACATTTCTAAATTTCTACTACTCTAATAATTGTTTTCATTGATTCTCTCAAGGTTTTAAGGTATCATGTATAGATAAAAATAATACTGTCATCTAATATAATTCTTATTTCATCTATGGCTTGCCTATTTTCACTAAGATTTCCAGAACATTATACATTTTTGCCCCTTCTTTTACCTCACTCAACACCCCTGTATTAGCCTTTAAAATGAATACATACCAATTAGGATGTTTGCAGCTGCATGTTAAAGAGTATACAACTAAGAGTGAGATAAACAATATGAAAACTGCACTATGTGATACAGTATGAACTCTGGAGTCTGCCCAACAACAGAGAGATTTCCTGTAGTTTTGATGACAGTCCTCCACAGCCCTACTCCTTGGGTGGGACTACTGGACAGAGGTAGAGTCTTTGGGGGACAGGGGTAGTGAAACCTCCTGAGGTCACTGGGGGCTGCATTTGAAGGTGACTGTGAGACCCTTGCCCTCAGTCAGTCTCTACCTCCGGGCTCATCACATAAGCACTTGCCTTCTAGGAGTTCTACCATGGTGTGCTGCTCTCAGCACAGACCCAGAGGAATGGAACTGCTCATTACTGGACTTGAACCTCTGGAATTGTGAACCAATATTAACTTTTTATCTTTATACATTAATTGCTTTGGGTATTTTATTATAGCAACATGAAGCTAATTTGGAAACTGAGTCAGACTTTTGGCAATTTCTTTCAGGCTTGCCGACTGAATACCAGAAGACTACAGCAAATCTTAGTGTCACTGTCTTAGAAACAGTATCAAAGTCCAGGATAAGAAAAGTGGCTTTTTAAAACCCACGTGTAAATATGAGGAAAACCTTCCCAGAAAGAATCTGGATGTCTTCCTCCCACCACTGGAAGGGTTATATCATATGACTGCCTTAAGGTGATCATCAACATTTGAATCCCAGTGATTGGCTTAATCTCTCCCATCTTCTTCAGGTGGGGTGGAAAGAGGAGTTCATTTCACCTAAGAAAGCAACAGAGTAAACACCAAAACAAGTTCAGATTTCTGTCAGTAAGAAAAGGGATGACTTGGCACAGACAGGCAGCCAATGCAGAGAAGGGTTTCTGGGGTTCAGGGATTATGGATGGGGTTTACTTCTGGGTTTTGATACATTCTCTATCTAGTTAGGAAAGAATACCCTTATTCCTAATCTATTATGAGTAGTGTTTTGTTTTATTTAGTTTTTAATTGAAAATAACTACTATATTTTACCACTGACTTTTTAAAAAAATTTTAATTGAATTCTTTATTGGTTCATTTTATATGCAGCTCACAATCACACTCAACATTGGGGAATTTGTACCAGTATATGACATGAGTTAATTCTCATTTTTACCCATATCTCTACTCACCCCACAACCCCCACCCACCAATGACTTTTTGAAATCTGTTGAAATAATTTCAGAGTAAATATCCTTTGACCTATTGCTTTGCATTAACAAATTTTCTAAGACAAAAAAGAGGGCACCTAAGTGGCCTTTTCTGTGTTTTCAGTTCCTTACTATTGATGCAAAACACACACACTGCTTCTTATTAATAACACATCATATTTATATAATTTTTCCCAATCTATGCCAGAAAGATCTGAAGTGGGAAAAGGGGAGTCACAAGGTGACAAGGAGAGACATATACAACAATCCAGACATGGAGTGATACTGTGTGCACTGGGGAGGAAGCAGCTGCGGGGGACAGATACAATGGCTTGCTAAGGAGAAATGCATATTTCACCCCCAAAATTTACCTCACTTGTGCTCCCACCATATCACTGAGAATTGCTCTGTTATTTTAGCTCCATGAAAACACTCACTCCCCACCTGGATCTATAGTTCCCTCCTCTCCCTTGCCCCTAGAAAGCTGGTCTACCTTAGTGCTCCAGCTAACGTATCTCCTTTTATATCTCCCTCTATGCTTCATTGTGGGCTTCTTGGGAGTAGAACTTCCTAACCTCATCCCACACTAGATTCAGCCTGGCCTCTCAATAGCTTGAAAAATTGTTGCTGATATTAAATACATGAAGCATTTGTTGTACACTTGCAATATGGCAAACACTGCCCTGAGTACTTTACATAAAATAAAATGTGTCCTTTCAATTCCTGCAACAGCCTTGTGTGTACTAACATTATTATGTCCACTGCAGAAGGATAAAAAAAGTCCAGCTTGTCCCAAGCTGCAAAGCTCCAAACAGTCTGACCCTGATGTACCCTCTAAGTCATTTCCCTAAAGCAAATGAAGTAAGCCACAGGCTCCTAAATGAGCCTAAATTATTTCATGGTCATCTCTCCTACAGGTGACTCTGAAAATACGCCAGAAGTGTCCTGGCACGATTCACTGCCAAGGTGTTATCTGGAGAATCCTAACCAGGTGCCAGACCCATCATCATTCATTTATATCCTTTGACTTTTAAAAAGACAGGAAGGGACTGAAGAGTCTCACGTTGCAGCACAATTCCCACACTGCAATAGGGGCTCTCTGCCTCTCCTGGTCCTCCTATCGAGCCTTGGTGCAGTTAGCCCCTTCGGATCCCTCGTTTGGGGTGTCAGGAATCTCAACACACTTCCGAATAACTAAATCAAGCGTAGCTGTGTCTCTACCACTTCTGCTCTCTTTTTATTATTGTCCCAAAGCCTGTAAAAATTTAGAATTCACTAATTTTATGTTTATAGCTAGACTATTCATTATTATCTGAGAAAGGAAGAATCAATTTAATGCATTTGATTTCAAAGATTCTGTCCAATCAAGCCCTGGTCCATTACAGTCACAGCTAATTATTGTAAAGTTAAAATGCTTGCATTTGTAAATGAATAAGTTCCCAAGCTTAGCAGGGAGGACCCAGCAGAGAACATGACACACCACACGACAGGCTTTGTTGCTGAACTGAGTTTTGTAGACTTGACCAATAAAAAGTCCCACAATCTTGTTCTATTCTGGAAATGCCATTTACTATGGGCCTTAGTTACCCACAGCTGTCAAGACCACAGAAGTCAGCAAGGACTCACTAAGGCTCATCAACACTTAGAAGCTTAATATAAAGAACAGATAAGTGTCAGCATAGGTAGGTAGTGAAAGGGGCTCTTAGCTGCTGTCCCTAGACCTACTTCTGAGCTAACAGCTATAAATACTTCTGAGATGTTCTGAGATTTATAGCTGCTTTATTTATGTACTTAACCTCCATAGACAAGAAGAATAGCTTGGGCCTCTCATCTTGTCCAGACCAGGCCAGCCCTATGTGGGCCTCTGTCCCCAGCCATCTGGGAGGTAACAGTGAACTGTTGCCATGTCCCCATCATTCTAACTGCTGTCAGGTAACTGAAATCCCTAAGTCATGTGCCACCCACACCAGAGCAATCTTAGATTTTTCACTGGGTGCCTTGTGTTAGCCTTCTTCATATACTTCATACAAGCAAATTTAGAAGGTTGCAAATGGCCTCATTCAATAGTAGCTAAAATGTGCCACTAGTGACAAATGCTGGGGAATCAGGGACTGATGGTGAGCTAACCAGATAGCTTCCTGCCATGCACACCAGAAGGTGTTACAGCATCCTCTCCCTGCTTTCCTGCATAGTCTTGGAGCAGTGGCCCTACAGTGTCTCCACTCCAAGAGTACCATCAAAAAAGTGAGGGCACCATTACTGCACGTTCACTGTGACTTGTTACCAGTAAAAATTCATCCACATTTATCTCATTTATCAGGTCTGCACTTATTAAGAGGTTTATTTTCTGTTCTATTAATGAACCACTTTCAAGTCTGGAAAGGAGAGAGAGAGAAGCAACAGAAAAGGCCCTTTCAGGATGAGTTTCTGCTTCTTCCCATTAAACTTCAGAGAGCAAGAGTTTTCTAACAACAACAGCATGAAGATGCACAGATGCTTGGGACATATTCTTACCATATCTCACAAGTCATGGAACTTTGTAAAGGTTCAGTTTTCCAGCAGCACAATCTTTCCTCTTAAAGGCTTAAAATACATGAAACCCATAGCCTGTCCCCTTGCGGTTTGTTTATTTGTTTGTTTGTGTGCTGCCAGGTATCAAACTTAGGCCCTTGTCCTTCCAAGGTAGGCACGTAGCACTTGAGGTAAATCCCTGGCCCTATCCCCTTGCCATTTAGCACACAGTGGGGATGCAAGATCCAAACAGGATGACCCCTAAAGGCACCTCATGCTGAGTTATGTATTGGACACACCATGGGACACAACTATACAACTGCTGCCTTTGAGGAGACTACAATTTAAAGATGCTAATGGTTATATGGTCAAGTAATTCTACAATAACATAATGATACAGATGATATACAGTATGAACACAGCAAAATAAAAAAAGGAGAGATTATCATTAACCAAGGAATCTAGGTAATGAATCAACTGTGGCTGATATGTTTTTGGTAAAAGGTATTCAATAGCAGGAGTTTTTGTAAATTGATTGGGATCAGTTTTGTGAGTTGATGGGATTGGTAGTTTGTCTTCATGTTCAAGCTCAATCCTAGTCTCATTCCAGGCTCAAAAAAGCACATCTCTAATCAAAACTTCAGAATAAACATAAAGAGTACACTTCCCCAGAGGGCAGGCAACAGTTCCCCACTGGACAATATATTCAAGAAATGAGAAATAGCAATAGCACAGTGCTCAGATTTAAAATGCTTTCAAATCCAACCCAGCTTCAAAAGCAGGCTTTATTAACTGGGCCTCATGGCATACACCTATAATCCCAACACTTTGAAAGGTTGAGGCAAGCAAATCAAGAGTTCAAGTTCAGCCTGAGCAACTTAGCAAGACTCTACCTCAAAACAAAAAATTTAAAAAGATTTAGGGATGTCGTTCAATCCAAAGACACTGGGTCCAATCCGCGGTACCACCGAAGGAAAAAAAGAAAAGCTTCCTTTTTTTTTTTTGAACTACAAAGTGAAACCCTGTCTCAAAAAAAAGCTTCATTTTTTAAGTTGCTTAACCTAAGCCTCAGCTCCCACATGTATAAAATTAGAAGAATATTCATATTTCAAAATATAATTGTATTAATAAGATCAGATTTTATAAAAATAATTAGCCCAGTACTTGACACATAACAAGTTGCCACAATACTATCTTTTATAATGCTACTATTTATATTATTGTAAATATAAATTCTATGCAATAGTGGTATTGTCATTACCCCATTGTTATCAGTATTAAATGAATACTGCTGCACATCAGATTCAAGTATATGCATGTGTTGATACAACCTAAGATTT
>PVIC010043280.1:0-15488 GCA_004025085.1 Thryonomys swinderianus | reverse complement strand
GGATCTCCACAATGGTTGCACAAGTCTGCAATCCCACCAACAGTGGAGAAGGGTTCCTTTCTCCCCACAGCCATGCCAGCATTTATTGTTGGTTGATTTTGTGATAGTGGCCATTCTTTGTGGAGTGAGGTGAAATCTCAGTGTTGTTTTCATTTGCATCTCTCGAATGACCAGTGATGTTGAACATTCCTTCATATGTTTCTTGGCTACTTTGACTTCTGCCTCTGAGAAATGTCTGTTCACTTCACATGCCCATTTTTGAATTGGGTCTTTAAACTTGGGGAGGCTGATCTGTTTGAGTTCTTTATATATTGTAGATAATAGCCCTTTGTCTGATAAACAGCTAGTGAAGATTTTTTCCCATGTTGTTGATTGTCTTTTAGCAGTGCCAGTGACTTCTTTTGTTGTGCAGAAGCTTTTCAGTAGGATGAGATCCCATTTGTTGATTCTTTCTGCTAGTTCTTGTGCTAGAGAGGTTTTATTCATAAAGTCTCTGCCTAAGCCAGTGTCTCCAAGAGTTTTACCTAATCTGTTTTCCAGCAGGCTTATTTCTGTTTTAATGTTTAAGTCTGATATCCGTTGTGAGTTTAGTTTTGTGCATAGTGAAAGAGATAGGTCTAGCTTTAGCTTTTGGCAGGTTAAAGCCCAGGTTTTCCAGCAGCATTTGTTAAAGAGGCTGTCTTTCCTCCATTGAGGATGTTTGGCTCCTTTGTCAAAGATATGGTGGCTTAGTGTATCCGGGGTTGTTTCTGCATCTTCTAATCTATTCCACTGGTCCTCGGGTCTGTCACTTTCCCAGTACCATGCAGTTTTTATCACAGTGGCTTTATAGTAGAGTTCTAAATTGGGAATTATAATACCCCCTGCCATGTCGTGGTTGTTTAGAATTGCTTTTGCTATTCTAGGTTCTTGTGGTTCCAGATGAATTTTTGTATTATTTTCTCTAGCTCTGTGAAGTATAGTGTTGGAATTTCAATTGGAATTGCGTTGAATCTGTATAGTAGTTGTGGGAGTATAGCCATTTTGACGATGTTGGTTCCCCCTACCCAGGAACAAGGGATATCTTTCCACTTTCTGATTTCCTTTTCTATCTCAGTTTTCAGAGTCCTATAGTTTTCAGAGTAGAGGTCTTTCACTTCCTTTGTTAGGTTGATTCCTAGATATTTCATTTTTCTGGGTGCTACCGTGAAAGGGATTGACTCCCCAATTTCTCTTTCAGTGAGTGTGTTGTTTGTGTAGAGAAAGGCTGTTGATTTTTTTTTTTTTTTTTTTTGAGACAGGGTCTCGCTTTGTAGTTCAGGCTGGCTCTGAGCTCACTATGTAGCCCAGGCAAGCCTCGAACTCAGCAATCCTCTTGTCTCTGCCTCCCGAGTGCTGGGATTACAGGTGCAAGCCACCAGGCCGGGCAAGGCTGTTGATTTTTGAACATTAACCCTGTATCCTGCAACACTACCAAATCTGGTAATTAAGTCTAGTAGTCTTTTGGTTGAGTTTTTAGGATCCTCCAGATAGAGTATCATATCATCAGCAAATAATGACAGTTTAACTTCTTCCTTTCCTATCTTTATTCCTTTTTTTTTTTTTTGAGACAGGGTCTCGCTTTGTAGTTCAGGCTGGCTCTGCGCTCACTATGGAGCCCAGGCAAACCTCGAGCTCAGCAATCCTCCTGTCTCTGCCTTCCGAGCGCTGGGATTACAGGCTTGAGCCACCACGCCTGGCACTGTGGTATGTGGTATTGATGGCTGGTGGGCGTGAGTCTCCACGCCCAGCATTGTATATGGTTATCAGGGATTGAACTCCGGACCTTGCGCTTGCAAGGCAGGCGCCAGAACCACTGAGCTAACCCTCCGGCCCTCTTTATTCCTTTTATATCTTTGTCCTGCCTGATTGCTGTGGCTAATGTTTCCAGCACTATATTGAACAAGAGTGGTGACAACGGGCATCCTTGTCTCATTCCTGATCTTAATGTAAAAGGTTTCAGTTTTTGCCTATTAAGTATGATGCTGGCTGTTGGTTTCTCATAGATAGCTTGTATTAAATTGAGAAAAAGTCCATCGATTCTGATTCTCTGTAGGGTTTTGATCATAAATGGGTATTGGATTTTTTTTTTTTTGCTTTTTGAGACAGGGTCTCGCTTTGTAGTTCAGGCTGGCCCTGAACTCACTATGGTGCCCAGGCAAGCCGCCACGGACTCAGCAATCCTCCTGTCTCTTGGGTGTTGGATTTTGTCAAATGTTTTTTTCTGCGTCTATTGAGATAATCACATGGTTTTTGTCCTTGAGTTTGTTAATATAGTGTATTACCTTGATTGATTTACATATGTTGAACCAGCCTTACATCCCTGGGATAAATCCAACTTGATCAGGGAGTATGATTGTCTTGATAACTCTGTATTGTATTTGCCAGTATCTTATTGAGGACTTTTGCATCAATGTTCATTAGAGAGATTGGCCTGTAGTTTTCTTTTTTGGTGGGATTTTTCCCTGCCTTTGGAATCAAGGTGATGGTTGCTTCAAGGAATGATTTGGGGGAGTACTGCTTCCCTTTCAATTTCATTAAAGAGATTGAAAAGTACTGGTATTAACTCTTCTTTAAGTTTTGTAGAATTCAGCAGTGAAGCCATCAGGATAAGGGCTTTTCTTTGTTGGTAGGTTTTTTATTACATTTTCAATTTTCCAGATTGATACTGTATTGTTTAACATATCCTCTTCATTCAGCTTTGGAAGTTCATATGAGTCTAGGAATCTATCCATTTCTTCTAGATTTTTCAACTTCTTGGAGTATAGATTTTCAAAGTATGTGTTTATTATCCTTTGGACTTCTTCTGGATCTGTGCTGATTTCCCCATTTTCATTCCTTATAGCATGGATTTGAGCCTTTTCCTTCCTTTGTTTGATAAGGTTGGCTAAGGGTCTGTTGATCTTATTTATCCTTTCAAAGAACCAACTCTTTGATTCATTGATTCTTTGTATTGTTCTCTTTGTCTCATTGCATTAATTTCTGCTCTGATCCTTATAATTTCCTCTCTAGTATGTGCTTTGGGTTTGTTTTGCTCCTCTTTTTCTAATTGTCTGAGGTTCATCTTTAGATTGTTTATTTCAGTTTCCGAGTGTATACATTCACTGCTATGAATTTCCCTCGCAGAACTGCTTTTTTAGTGTCTCATAAATTCCTGTGTGTTGTGCTGGGGTTGTCGTTTAGTTGTGGAAACTGTTTAATTTCTTCTTTTTTTTTTTTTTGAGACAAGGTCTCGCTTTGTAGTTCAGGCTGGCTGTGAGCTCACTATGTTGCCCAGGCAAGCCTGGAACTCAGCAATCCTCCTGCCTCTGCCTCCCGAGTGCTGGGATGACAGGCGTGAGTCACCACGCCCAGCACTGTGGTATGTGGTATTGATGGCTGGTGGGCGTGAGTCTCCATGCCCAGCATTGTATGTGGTTACCGGGGATTGAACTCAGGGCCTTGCGCTTGCAAGGCAGGCGCCGGAAACACTGAGCTAACCCTCTGGCCCTTTTCTTTAATTTCTTTTGTGGCCCATTGGTTGGTCAACAGAGTATTGTTCAATGTCCATGTGTTTGTGAGGATCTTGGAATTGCTTCTGCTATCCAGCTCCAGTTTCAAGGCACTATGGTCTGATAGTATGCAGGGGATAACTGATTCCTTTGCATTTACTTAAGTTTGTTCTGTGGAGTAGAATGTGATCTATTTTGGAGAATGATCCATGAGCAGCTGAGAAGAAGGTATATTTTTGCTTTGTAGGGTGAAAAATTCTGTAGCCATCTAATAAGTCCATTTGCTCAAAAGTTTGATTTAGCTCAAGTATTTCCTTATTGATTCTTTGTCCAGTTGATCTGTCAGTTTGTGACAGTGAAGTATTAAAGTCCCCTACTACTGTTGTATTCGTGGTTAACTGGCTTTTCATGTCCAGTAATGTTTGTTTTATATAGTTGGATGCAGTGGAGTTTGGTGCATAAATATTTATGATTGTTATTTCTTTCTCTTGGATAGTTTCCTGTACGAGAATATAGTGACCTTCTTTATTTCTTTTAATCAGTTTGGGATTGAAATCTATTTTATCTGCAAACAAGATAGCCACTCCTGCTTTTTTGCAGTTTCCTGTGGCGTGGAGGATTGTTTTCCAACCTTTTATTTTCAGTCTGTGGGTTTCCTTCTGAATTAGGTGTGTTTCTTGTATTCAGCAGATTGTAGGATCTTGCTTCTTCATCCAATCTGCTAGTCTGTGTCTTTTATTTGGCCCATTGAGTCCATTGGCATTAATGGTTATGACTCATATGGACATATTCAGAGCTGCCATGTTTCACTGTTCTTGGTTCTTTTCTTCCTTGCTTTTCCCCTTGTCTATTTAGTTTCTTGTTTGCCCCAATGAATTCACTCTCCTGAGTATTGCGGGTGTGGAATTTTCTGTGTTTTTTTCCAAGATGTTCTTTAGAATGTTTTGGAGTGCAGGTTTCGTATTTGTGAAGTTTTTCAGGTGTTCTTTATCGTGGAAGTATCTTATTTCCCCATCTATTCTGAAAGATAGTTTTTCAGGATACAATAGTCTAGGTTGGAGGTTTTCCTGCAATGCTTGAAATACTTCTCTCCACGCTCTCCTTGCGTTGAGTGTTTGTGTTGAAAAGTCTGCTGTGATTCTAATTGGCTTCCCTTTGTAGGTGATTTTCTTCCTTTCTCTCACTGCTTTCAGTATTTCATTCTTTTGTTGTGGATCTGGAACCTTGATAATTATATGTCTAGGTGTAGATATTTTTATGTCACGGTGTTTTGGAGTCCAGTAGGCCTCATTTATCTGTATGTGTATTTCTTTTCCTGTGAAGTTTTCTGTTGTTATCTCTGACAATAGCTTTTTTATGTCTTTTACACTGTCTCCTGCTTCCTCAGTGACTCCAGTCAGTCTATTATTATTATTATTTGCTTTTTTGAGACAGGGTTTCGCTTTGTAGTTCAGGCTGGCCCTGAGCTCACTATGGTGCTCAGGCAAGCTGCCGCGAGCTCAGCAATCCTCCTGTCTCTGCCTCCTAAGTGCTGGGATTACAGGCGTGAGCCACCATGTCCGGCATTGTAGTATGCAGTGTTGATTGTTGGTGGGCGTGAGTCTCCATGCCCAGCATTCTATGTGGTTACCGGGGATCAAACTCAGGACCTTGAGCTTGCGAGGCAGGCGCCGGAACCACTGAGCTAACCCTCCGGCCCAGTCTTATATTATTTTTCTTTGAGTCATCTAGAAGCTGTTGGATTGATTTCTCATGGTCCCTTGCTCTTTTCCATAGATTATATCTTTTCTGCTCATTGGCTTCTATGCTATCCTCTAGGTCTGAGATTCAGTTATCTGCTTCTTTCATCCTACTTCGCAAGCTTTTGTTCTCCTTCATCATTCCCTGGAGCTCTGCTTGAAGCTGTTTAAAAGGCTCCATTGCTTCTACTATCTTGGATTCTATCATCTCGCTGATCTCTTCTTTAATGATGTCTTTCACTGTGGACAGTATCTCTGTTTTGATCTCAGAAATGAGTTCTGATTTCCATTTTACTAGATCTGCTTTAGTTACCATCTCCAAGAGTCCTGGTGCTTGAGTTTCAGTTTGCCCTATTTCTCTTTTCTCTGAATTTCCCTGTGGTGGTGATCTTTGTGTCTGGTTTTTTGTATATTTTCTCATTTCTACTCTTTCATTGTTACTAATGTTATTCTTTGCCTGATGACAGGGCAATGTTTGTTTCCGGCCTCTTTCTTTCTATTATCTGGAGCCCATTGGATATGGTGCCTTCCTGGGATGTCCTCCTTGAATCTGTAATGACCCTTGAGAGTTCTCAGTTCTGACACATCATGGGAGGTATTTGAGTAGAACAATCACATCATGTTTGTTACCATAATACAATCAATGCCAATATGAGTATTAAACACAGTAAATAAAATGAAAAGTTTTGTTAAATTCTATTCTGAAGACTTTGAGCTTATGAGTTACCTCTGTGTCCATATGCCAAAATTTAGAATTAATCAGCAATGTGTATACAACATGTAGATCTAAATGTACCCCCCTGAACCCTTTGGGGATAAGAGGTCACTGGGGAATCAGGGAGGTAGGGGGACAAAAGGAAGGTGAAATAGGATTAGCAGATTTATGAGGATCACCCATCCTCTAGAACCTCATATATGCCAGTGGGTAATAGAGGATAAAAGGGCATATATAAAACAGTACCAATTGTATGCTATAAGACTGTTGGAGACTGCACACCTTCTTATAATAGTACAGGAGAAGAAATAGGGCAGCCTAAGAGTTTTTAACTTCTGGGTATTGCTTCTGACAGGAAGATAGGAGAGGGTATGGGGTCAAGAGGTGAATAGAGGGATCTAGGAGTAGATGGCAAAATAGAAACTAGATCCCCCCCCCTTTTTTTTTTTATCTTGCCTGGTCTCTCAGTGTGCCTCCAGTGTCAAGGGACACAGGAAATGGCAACGGCTCCTCTCAAGCCTGGTCCTCACCATGCAGCTCCGGAGTGGGGTTGGGGCTGGCCGGCAGGCCTCAGTTCTCCATGGTTGGGATGGCGCCCGGGGTCCGTACCTGACTCCTCACTGCACAGCTCTGGGCTAGAGTGGGCCATTGGGCAGGCCTCAGTCCTCCGCTGCCTCTGGGAATGGAATGGTGCCCGGGGTAGCTGAGTCGTCTGCGCCGCGCCAGGGTGGAGTGGGCCGCTGGGCAGGCCTCAGTCCTCTACTGCCAAGGGTTAATTGTTTTTAATGAAGGGAAGTGTGTCAAGAAATACTGATTTACTTTGAATTCTGCTTTGGTTTTTCAAAGCCAAGTGAGGAAAATAAGGTGTCAAAACGTAGTGAATGAGTTTTGTGTGTGCAAACCAGGATTTTAGAGTTGCTGATGCAGATGTGCCTTCTCTCTGTGACTTACAGCAGGGGCCCTATAGACATGGGTCAGGAGATGTTTCTGGGAACTAGCAAGTGGCATGTGGGGTGACAGGCTTACATTGCTCTTCATGTCACACCGGGCAGTGTGGAGGCATGTGTTCCCCTGAGGAGTGCTGCTCAGTCATAAATGGTGTTGCTCTTATTTCTGTACATGTGTGATCCATATAAAGGTATAAATAATTGCTTTCGGATGGCCCCTTGAAAGTCAGGATTGCATATGCTGATGCCTCTCTGTGTGACTTAGGGCTGGCCAACGGTCCAGATGTGCTGGAGACAGACGGCCTCCAGGAAGTGCCTCTCTGCAGCTGCCGGATGGAAACCCCCAAGAGCCGCGAGATTACCACCCTGGCCAACAACCAGTGCATGGCTACCGAGAGCGTGGACCATGAAGTAAGCAAATTTGTTTTGAATTTAAAACAGGAATAGGAACATCATGTGTAGAAAGCTCAGTCCTGCCTGTTATGCTACAGACTCTGTAGCTTCTTTAGTCCATGGAAATGTAAGCTGTGCAAGAAGCATTTGAAGAAATAGCCTTAGATGAGAGAGTCCATATAGGTGTTGCCCAGACCTGTGGCTCCTGATGAGGAAAGCTTGGCCCCGCGGGCCAGTCCTGTGTTCTGTGAGCTGCCATTCTCTCTCTGATCTGTGACCCAGAGAGTGTTTTCGTAGCTTGTTCCCTTTACATAAGAGAGATACCTGTACCTTGAGGTTTCCCACAGCTTTTGGGTAGGGTTTTTTCAGCCCTTAGGGCGTGTCTGAAGGTGGTTGTGGGAAGGCACTGAGTGGTGGGCTTGTTGGTGGGAGCCTCCTAGGTGCCCTCAGCACCCTCCACCCTGGCCTCACTTTCTCTGTAAGAAGGACAGGGCCAGGGTGGCACTTTGTTCATCTATCCCTGAGTGGTGCCTCTAGCTGTCGTTCCAGGGAGGTTTCTAATTCTGTTATTGAAGATGTCCTCATCAGTTAAATCACTGAGTCTTAACTGTAAACTTTAGGAGTGCAGAATTAGCATCAGCAGCAACTGAGCCTTCCTGATGGTCAGATATTGTCCTGAGACATCACACAGAGCTAGCTCCTCACTTTCCCAGGTTAGGGTAGAGAGGCAGGTGGTGTGTCTGGGTTGTCTGGGTTACCATGGGGGGGGCAGGATGACTTGTTCCCGAGGTCAAGCATGTCTCCAGGCTCAGGTGGTGACTGTGAGGACCTGGCGCTGCCCTGTGGGGAGGGGTCATCTGGCTTGGGAGGTGCTCCCGGATCCCTGCCTAGTGGCTCTCACAGCCAGTGCTTGTGCACAGCTGGAGGTGCTGAGTAAGCAGATCTTCCAGGCCTTTATAGAACGTTCTAGTTTTTATTCTTGTTGCAAGTCCTGGTATCTATCTAAGTGTGGTAAAACAATTACCACAAAGCTAATCCTGTTTTACCACTCAGTGTGAATCTCTATTAGGAGAAAAGATGACATCTTTCCACATAAAAGCAACATATGTTACTTATGGGACAAAAAAAGCCAGCTTTGGATTTTTACGTGTTACATTGTGCTGGTCAGTTGGATCCATTCATTATATTCGTCAGTGGCAAGTCTTTTACATGTCTTCTAAACTAGCACACTGTCTCTGCCACTGCTTTTCTAGTTTCTTGTGCCTCTGACCTGTTGAACAAGCTGGATCCAGATTCTGGATTCAACTGGTGGCTTTTCTGTGCTGTTTTGTTTGTTTTCCTTAGTACCTATGGTTTGAAAATTGGATATGAGTAAATTATATATCGGTAAATTCAAGTATAGTAAGTCCCTGATTTACGAAAGGTTCTGTTCTGGGAGAATTCTTCATAGGTCAGATTTGTTTATAACTTAACAAAGTGAGTTTTATACAGTACATCTGTGAAGGTTTGAAATGCAGATCTTTGTAAGTTGGAGATTTAGAACTTCTACTTATGATTTTATTTTGGCAGGGTTGCCTGGGTAGACATGCTGTGAGTTAGAAGTGGTTTCCATGATGTTGTTTTGTTTTGTGCTTCTGGATTGAACACTTTGAGTGTTCTACTACTCTACTATGTCTCTATAACTTTTTATTTTTTATTTTGAAACCATGTCATGCAAAGTTGTTGAGGTGGAACTCAAACTTGCAATTCTTTTTTTTTTTTTTTTTTTTGAGACAAGGTCTCACTTTTGTAGTTCAGGTTGGCCCTGAGCTCACTATGTAGCTCAGGCAAGCCTGGAACTCAGCAGTCCTCCTGCCTCTGCCTCCTGAATGCTGGGATTGCAGGCTTGAGCCACCAAGCCTGGCATTTGTGGTATGTGGTACTGATTGTCGGTTGTTGTATGTGGTTACTGGGGATTGAACCAGGGAGCCTGCGCTTGCTAGGCAGACACTGGAACCACTGAGCTAAGTCACCAGCCCCAAACTTGCAATTCTGCTTCAGTCCCTTTCTTATTGCTGGGTTTACAGGTATGTACCACTTGCTCAGCATTCATTAGAAGGTTTTATTGTCTTTAGTGATCTTTAGTGGTATCTTTAGTGAATTCATTATCCCATACAAGTTGCACAATGGCAATTTTTGCACTTCTGTGGTTCCCCTGCATTAATGCCTGGAAATCTTTGGTACAAAAAAACTTTGGCTGGGCTGTTTTGGTATCTCTGAAATAGGACAAGCAGAATATGTGACTGTTTCTCTTTTCCCAGCATAATATACTGGCATTCTGACAGCCTCCAGTGGTATGTAGTGGGCTTGTTGTTGTTTTGATTGTATTAAGGATTGAAGCCAGGCCTCACTTTTTGCACATGCTAGGCAAGTCCTCCACCCCCAAGCTATGTCCCAGCCTGTGGGGCTGGATTTTGCTTTTCTCTTTCCTCACCACCTTCTTTTTCCCCTGAAGCATTCTTAGGAACATAGGGTCTTTCTCTTTTTTTGGTTCTGGGGATTGAACTTAGGACCTTGCGCTCAAGAGGCAGGGATGATGTCACTGTGTATCCCTCCCCCAATCTTTTCAATATTTAATATGTTATAAACTCTTTGTTGTAAAAGTAGTTTCAGAAAACCTCAATAAATACTGAGTTTAACGAGCCCATCTCAGGTGAGGTCCCGTAACACCATATAGGTCAAGGCCCAAAAGTGGCCCTTGCCGTCACTGCATAGGCAGACTGACTCCTTGAGGCTTTCGCTAGATTCTTTGAATCCCACATTCAGGTGACAGTTCTATAGGTCCTTCTGTTGCTCTTTGGAAAGCCATAGCTTGATAGGGAGGTGTGACCCGATGTAGCTCAATCCTTTTGTGAAACTCCAGGGAACTTGTCCAAGGACAGAGGATGTGATAGCTGTGTGTCTCTTTTTTCTGATATTAGCAGTGGCTGTTGACTGATACCTGTCTTTATTGGACATTGGAGGCTTCAAAACAGTAATCTTCTAATTCTGTCACCATCTCAGATATTTTCTCATTGCTGGGACAAACTGTAAGATATGCACAAGTTAAAAGAGGAAAGGTTTATTTTAGCTCACATTTGTAGAAATATCAGTCTATAGTTGGATGGCTCCAAGGCAGGGCAGTGTCATAGAGGTGCTTTGCAGAAGAGAAAGAGTTTGTAGTGTGGCACGCAGGAGACAGCGAGCCTTCTCCTGCTTTCCCTTTTTATCCCATCCAAGCTGTGAGTCTGTTAGTTGGTGCCACCCACCTCCAGGGTGTGGGTCTTCTCTTCAGCAAGTTCATCATCCGTACCCAGAACTCTGTTAGCCCAGCATCACACTCATGGCCCATCACTCTCAAAGGCCCACCTACAAGTGCATGAGGCTTGGGGGACATTCAGATAATAGTCCTTAATGCATGTGTGTCGGTTAGGATGTCCGCAGTCCACCTTTTAAAGCCAGACCGAATAGGTGTTTGCTTTTTGCCTTTGACTACTAGTATTTAAGACGCTGAGTTGGAGTACTAGGGTTATAGCGTAGTCAGAGAGCATGCAGAAGGCTCTAGGTTCAATTCTCAACACACAAAACTGAGCAGATAAAATGTGTATGGACTTGGTTCTTTGTCATATTCTGGAGTTGACCATTTCTTCCTTTTATAGTATCTTTATGAACTCGTGTGTTTAAATAAAATACACTTGATGCGTTTGAATCTTCGTGTTATTCTTGAAGATCAGATGGGCCATCCCCAGCTCACAGAACACTCTTCCTGCTGACTCTCTCATGAGGAGTCTGTGGGGTCAGAACTGCTTCACAGTGATGATGAGAGGCTACGTACCTTCCTACCCTCAAATCTCTCCCAGCGTGTTGAAGCTCAGTGCCAGTGGTTGATGTGATAGTGTCTAGTGACAAAACGTTGTGCCAGGGAGAGAGAGGTGTTCAGAGTACAGACACACTCACAGATGAATTAACAGCACTGATGAAGTGTGATAGTTGTGTGGAAGTCCACCTAGCACTAGAGAGAAAGGAGCTGCCACTTGTGGAGCTGTGGTGTCATTTCGGAGAAGAAAACTGCCATTCTGTAGTTAGCGGTTTTAGGTGCAGGGCAGATAGCATATGCTGTCCTTTATTAAGCCAGAAATGAATGTGGTTTTCAACTAATAGAAAACAGTGGCACGTCTCCAAAGTTTTGTGATTTGAAGGTCTGACAATGTAGTTCACATGCACATGTTCAATCCCTAGCACTGAAAAACATGTTTTGGAAAATAATTTTGCATTAAATGTTCTTTAAATTGACATACATTAGATTTATTATTACTATTATTTTTTAAATTGATACTTTAAATGTTTGCCTAATTTGCAATACGAGAGTGTAAGAGTACCCCAGATCCTGGCACTGGGAGCCTTTCCTCTCTGCCCCTCCTGCCATCTGCTCCATTTGGTGTTTGCTCTATCCCCAGCACCCCTTCCTTGGGCCTTGCTGCAGCAGCCCTGGCAGTCAGTATCGGGCTAGAGGCCTCTGGGATGATGTGTCCTCTGCAGTCTGGGTCCGAAAGTCAGCCTCACGCAGAGGCCACGTCCCCCGGTCTGAGGTCTAGGGGCTGGACTCTCCCTGCCGGCGAGTGGGGTTCCCGCTGGTTTGTGTGGGTTCCAGGAAGGGCTGTGCACCGTGCTCGCTGTCTCAGCTGCAGCTTCAGGCTGTCCCCTTCAGGCTAGTGTCTCTGTCTTTTGTTTTTTTTCAGTCAGGTTATGGAGGCATAATTTGCCCATGGTGAGAGTGAGAAAGTTGTTGGCACTCAAAAGGTTTTAGATTTTGGAGCATTTGGGTTTGAGGCCATTGAGCTTATGAGCGTTCAAACTGTATTGTCCTTCTCTTCCTGGGCAGCGTACTTGTCGCGGTGTTCTTATTTCTGTAATTCACATGGCTTTTCTTTCACATCCGAACTGTGACTCAGCATTCACGCCACCCGAGTATGTCTCTGCTATTTCCTCTTTGGACTTGCATCGTCAGCATCAGTGGTCTTTTCTGGGAGGTATATCCTTCCGGTGGCTAGATGTTAGCAGCATCTCTGGTCTTGACCCACGAGGTGCTGGTTCCCTACCATGTTTCCCCCAAAATAAGACTTAGCCAGAAAAAAAAAAACCATGTGAGCTCCAACGCGCTGTCCTTGCCTCTCTTGCCATCACAGAACAGGAGGATAATGAAGTGTACTCTTCCTCCTGACTCTGGCCATCACCAAGATAAGGAACAGCTGGGGCTGATTCCAGGTAGTTCTTGTTTTCAGGGAAACAAGGGCGTTGTAGCCATAAACATCTCCGGTGGTGGCCAGATGTCCCGGGGGGGGGGGGGGGCTGCAGTAGGTTGCCGCTCCGGGTCACCTTATTCAGGTCAGAGGCTGTGGCGGGGAATGGCCTTCATGGCTCCTGTTTCACTCTGGGCCTTGTGCTTTCCTGTGCACCTCCGGTGCCTGTGGGGATCACCCAGCACGCTGAAGCCTGTTACGGGTCCTAGAAGGAGGAGAGGCCCAGCTGGAACCCTGGCCTGGACTGCTGCCGCCCTTCTAGGGAGCTTTGGTTTGTCCGCAGTCCGTCTTCTCATCACAGCCAGGTCTCCCCTATGCCCGGAGCTGACGCTGCTCTTGTTCGGTGAGGAAGAAGAAACGGGGTGAGCTTCCTGCCCTTGACCCACCTTCTTGTCTGGGCCTGCGCTGTGCCTGTGCCGAGTGCCGGCGCCCAGGAGGTGTGGCCGGGAGTCGCGTTCGCCTTGGTTAACACGGTTAGAACATCCGCATGTGGTGACCAGTGTTTGTTCTCCCGGGGTTCTGCGCGAGCCCTGCGGGCGGGTTGGGTCCCTCTGATAGATCCGTGGTGGCCAGGGACCTCTCACTGTTAGGGACGAGAGCAGTGGCCTCTGTGTCCTGCCACCCCGGCCGCGGCCCCGCAAGGGCAAGCCCCCCGGGCCACTCTGTTCTGCACTTCTCTCGCACCCCCCGAGCGGGCAGCAGCCTGACCTCCGGCCACCGGCTGGGTCTTGCGGCTGTGCCCTCGAGTAGCTCAGTGCTGCATAAGGGCTCTGGTGAGCATTTGAGGTTTTCCCTCCTCTGGTCCCCAAGTCCTCCAGGTCCCCTCCTTGGACCACTCCTCCTCTTCAGCATTTTCCCTACTTCCACGACCTCCCAGCTGGGGGTGTAGCTCCATCCCATCCTTGGTACCATACAAATGAGAACAACAGTACCGGTGTTTGTGTTGCCATGTAGTGCATTTCCATGTGGAGGTACGATTGGTTGGTGTTTCATCTTGCTCTGTGGTTCTTTCCATCACCACCTGTGAGTCTGGGTCCCTCTGGGCCCTTGTCTACCCAGACCCTCAGTTTTTAGGACATGGTTTTGTTTGAGACAAGATCTCACTATGCAGCCCAGGCTGGCCTTGAACTCACAGGAATCCTCCTGCCTCTGCCTCCCAAGTGCTGGGATGACAGGTGTGAGCCACCACGCCCTCACGCCCAGCATTTAATGGCCTGTCTTTAAGGGACTATTTAAAAACATTTCTCCCCCTTGCAGTTAATAATGTCATTTCCCATTTTTAAATTTTCTATTTGCTCCTGAATTCATCCCAGAGTGGTTATGTCGACAGCTCTTCTTTCTGAGACAGTATGCAGTTCAGGTTCTCCTTGAACTCGCTGTCGCCCAGGCTCACGCTCGGAGCGACCCTCCCGCCTCAGCTTCCTGAGTACTGGGTCTACAGGTGTGTGCCACATCCGGCCAGTGCGAACATCTCTGAAGAGTCCTCAGACACATTTTGGCTGTCTCTTCCGCTGGCCCACATAGGTGTGACTCACTCTCATCTTGGTGGGGGTGGGTAAGTGGTCTGTTCGTTTCCTTCCCAAGAAGGGTTGCTTAGGAGAAAACTGTCTTGAGACTTTGCTTTTTAAAAACATCCTGTCTCAGTTCCTGTGCCCTCTTTCCCCTTCCAGCCCCAGAGTTAGCTGTCATCTTGTGCCTGACGACATTGGGGATAGTGTGTCTTGCATGCACTTCTCTTTGCACCACCTCTGTGCCCTGCCTTGCTCTGGCTTCAGCCAGTGAGCCTCAGGCTTCATCTTGTGTCGCAGCTCACTACAGGTGAATACTGTGTTGAGTCCTGTGTTCTCAGCAGGAGATCTGAGTGCTAGAGAGTTGGCCTGCGGCTGTCCTGCCCGTGGCCGTTGTCTCTGTGCCTGGCTGTCCCTGCTCAGCTGGTCTGATGCAGGAGGCAGGTCCTTGCCTGTGAACATTCCTGGGCACTGGCTCATGGAACTGGAATGAGTGTTTGTGAGAGCAGTCAGGGCCAGACTCAGAGGCCTCTGTTTTGGCCTGGAGAGCAGCACATAAAACCTCGGCTCTAGACCTCACTGCTAGTGTTCAGGGGCTTAGACATTAGAGGATCATGTGAAAGGGAACCTGGTTGATCAGACGGGGGATTCTGCAGCAAGCATTTCCCAGATGCTTCAGTGGTGAATAGTATGAATGGAAAGAAGAGAGTCATAGTTTTCCAGTTGGCTGAGGCAGAATACCAATACCTGCAACTCACAGTAGGGAAGGTTTATTTGGCTCACAGTTGCTAGTGGATCCATCCCAAAGTTGGCTGGCAGACACAGCATGGTGGAAGGGCCTGGAGAGGACAGCTGCTCAGTCCCTGGCAGCCAGCAAGCAGAGAGAGAGGAAGAAGGGAGAAGCCCGGACAAGAATGTGCTCTTCCAGCCCGTGTCTCAGTGACCGCTCCCTCTAAGTGGCTCCATTTCTAATAGCACATGAGCCACTGAGCTCACCCATGGACAGGTCCCCCGATGAGGACAGTACGTGCACCCGTGATCCACTCACCTGTCAAAAGCCCCACCTCTGAACCCGTGAAGCTTTGGGTGACATTTCAGATTTAAATTACAACATTCAGCCCTGATCCCAAAAGGGCTTTATGTTTATCTTGTACAAAATGCATTTAGCCCATTTTTAAGAGTTGCTAAAGTCTTCACAATTGCAGTGTTGATGAAAAGTCCAAGTTCCTGAGACTCGAGGCAAATTTATAGCTGCGAGCCCTTGTAAAAATGAACATTAAATGCCTCCCACTGTAACAGCACAAAGTGAACATTTCCTTCCCAAAACAAAAGAGTAAGGGAATAGGGATTGGGCCAAAG
>PVIC010043279.1:0-15493 GCA_004025085.1 Thryonomys swinderianus | reverse complement strand
TTTTTTTTTTTTTTTTTTTTTTTTTTTTTTTTTTTTTTTTTTTTTTTTTTTTTTTTTTTTTTTTTTTTTTTTTTTTTTTTTTTTTTTTTTTTTTTTTTTTTTTTTTTTTTTTTTTTTTTTTTTTTTTTTTTTTTTTTTTTTTTTTTTTTTTTTTTTTTTTTTGCTTTTTTGGAGACAGGGTCTCGCTTTGTAGTTCAGGTTGGCCCTGAGCTCACTATGGTGCCCAGGCAAGCCACCACGAACTCAGCAATCCTCCTGTCCCTGCCTCCCGAGTGCTGGGATTACAGGCATGATTACGCCCAGCATTATATGTGGTTACCGGGGATCGAACTCAGGTCCTTGCGCTTGCAAGGCAGGCGCCGGAACCACTGAGCTAACCCTCTGGCCCAAAGAAGTGTCTTTTTAAGATATGTCTTTTTTAAGAAGTTATATGTCTTTTTTTAAAGAAGTGTCTATTCAGTTACTTTTCACATGTGTGTATTGGGGTATTCCATTGTTTGATATAAAGTTTTTGAGTTATATAACTATATATTAATCCTTTATCAGAAGACTAAATGGCAAATTTTATCCCACTCTGTAGTCTCTTTATTCTGTTGGTTGTTTTCCTTGCTGAAAAACATTTTCATTTGATGTAGCCTTGTTTGTTGATTTTTCTATTATTTCTTCTTTGTTCATATACTATTAAGGAAGTCTTTGTCAATAGCTATTGTTCCAAATTTTTGCTTGTTTTTTTTTTTCTGGCAGTGCCAAAGATTCAGATATTATTCCTAAGGTTTTGATTTATTTTGAATATATTTCTGTACAGAGTAGAAGATAAGGATATAGTTTCAGTCTGTAAATAGATATATAATTTTCCCAACACAATTTGTTAAAAGGGTTGTTTTTTCTCTAGTGTATGTTTTTGGTTTCTTTGTCAAGAATCAGATGAGTTTAGATGAATGGATTTGTATCCATGTCCTCTACTCCTGTTTAATTTGTCTGTGTGTCTATTTTTGTATCAGTGCCATGCTGTTTTTGTTATTAGGGGTTTGCAGTATAATTTCAGATTAAACTCTGAAAAGCCTCCAACCTTGGTATATTTGCTAAGGATTATTTTAACTACTGGATATTTTGAATTTTAAGATTGCTTCTGGTTCTAAACAGTGTCTTTGAAATTTTTATGGAGATTGTATTGAATCTGTAGATTATGTTTGACAATATGGCCATTTTCAGGGGTATTAATTCTACCTGTCCATGGGCATGAGAGATCTATTTTTTTCTAGCATCTTCTTCTTCTTCAATTTTGTTGTAAGATCTTTCACCTCATTGGTTAGATTTATTCTAAGGCATCCTAGCTATTTTACTTAAAATTTTAAAGCTACTGTGGGTGTAACTTCATTTCTCCTTTCTTTCTCTGTTAGTTCATTATTAGTGCATAGAAAAGCTATTAATTTTATAATGTTGATTGTGTATGTGGTCAAATTTTATACTTCTGACAGGATAAGAAATATCACACTATTGACCTCCTGTCAGAAAATGAGGAAATCTAGTTACAGCAGGCCCATGTGTGCTCATGGACAAGGAGGTTAGAGCTGAAAAATGAATGTTCTTACAGCGGGGTATTCTGACCCACTGCATGCACCACATCCACTCCCCTAGCTCTTCCTGCCTCATGGCTGCTGTGTAAGAGCTGAAAATCAACATAGAGTATAACTTCACAAACATTTGACAAATTGCATTTTTTGCATGAAATTAAATGTTGTAGGTGTGGTTTGCAGACATTCACCATGACATTTCAGCAGGATAATTTGCAGCTTCAAAATGACTCCTTTGTGTGCCATTAATTATTTATATTATGCCTTCATAATTAGTAGGCAAAGACCATTTTCCACAGTTAATATGTTTAAATATTTTCTTTCACAAGGTGCAAAGACATTTTAATACTTTAAATTCTCATAAAGATATAGGTGAGGTAGATACTATATATTCAGAATATATCTTGGATCTTTCAAATAATTTACCAGAACCTTCATTTCAATACAGTCAATGGAGCCAACCTTGGGGTCCCTAATGTAGAAACAATTAAATGAGTCAAATGCTGATTTGTTTAGTGAGGATAGAGAGAATAAAAATACGTGAATAGCACCTAATTCCTTACAGAAACTATTGTTTTTGAAAACTGACCTATGTAATTTATAACTATGGACTTAAACTATTAGTGCCCACATTAATGAGGGTGATATTGAATTAATATTATGTCCTTTCTTTGTTCTCTTAAGATATATCCTTTATTTAATAAATCAGGTATAATAATATTTACTTTAGTAAGTAAAAGTTTTTGAGATTTGTGAGTTTACTTTTGGACCAAGTGCATGTTAACAATTTACTTAGGGATTTCTTTCAAAACATATTTGATATTAATGTCTTTGTTTCTGTATTGATTTTTGTTTTGCTACCCTGTCTGGATCACAAATATTTTACTAAAGTTGTTGCATAAATCAACAGTAGGAGATGAAGAAGTGACCCCCCCCCCATTTTGTACTTAACTATACCAAGGTTTAGTAAGTTTTGTAGTTACTCTACAATATCCAACTAACAATAAATGTAAATAGATTCTAACTTTGTCTAACTCCAGAGTTGCATGTAACAAATAAATGAACTAACTTCCTTCTTTTAGTGAAAACTTAACTGTCCTCTTGAAAATTAAATGGTAAGACATATTTCTAATGTTATTAATAATCACCAAGACTCATTTTTTGCTATAAAGGTCAGCAGTACCCCTCTAAAGCTTACATTGAAGGGTGAGGTCCCCAGAACTACAGTTTCTCAGGGAGATGAAAAAGTAAGAGTCTGAATGAATTCATTTTAAAATCAACCATTTGGTGAGTTTAGGTTTAAATAGCTATTAAGAGATCACATGTTGTGTATTTGTACTATGTATTCAGAATTCTCTTTTTAAAAATAAAATTATACTGGGATGGAGATTTAGCTTAGTGGTTCCAGTGCCTGCCTAGCATGCACAAGTTTGGCTTGATCCCTTGAAACCACATACCACAGTGCCGGGCATGGTGGCTCATGTCCACCAGCAATCAGTACCCCATACCATAGTGCCGGGTGTGGTGGCTCACGCCTATAAGCCCTTGGGAGGCAGAGGCAGGAGGATTGCTGAGTTTGAGGCTTGCCTGGGCTACATAGTGAGCTCAGGGCCAGCCTGAACTACAAAGTGAGCCCCTGTCTCAAAAAAATAAATAAATAAAATTTTAAAAATTGTACTAATACTGGGGGCCGGAGATTTAGCTCAGTAGTTCCAGTGCCTGCCTCGCAAGCGCAAGGTCCTGAGTTCGATCCCGGTAACCACATACAGTGTTGGGTGTGGTGACTCACGCCCACCAGCAATTAATACCACATACCACAGTGCCAGGAGTGGTGGCTCACAACTGCAATCCCAGCACACGGGAGGTAGAGACAGGAGAATTGCTGAATTTGAAGTTTACCTGGGCTGCATAGTGAGCTGAGGGCCAGCCTGAACTACAAAGCGAGACCCTGTCTCAAAAAAAAATAAATTGTACTAATACTAAATGTAAACTAAATATATTTTAAATTATATTTGAATATATAAATATGCTAAATATATTTTTAAAAAGAAAACCTGGGTTTTCTCATTATTCTTTTCAAGCCATAAATACACAAGATAAAATTTTGTGTTGTTTTTGACAATTCTATAAATTGTGAACATTTTCTCTAAAGAGAGGGAGAGAGCAGTTTTGTAGGAATTTCATCTTTGGGAAATTCTACAGACTCAAAATAGACTGAGCAGCATAACTCCCAGGACTTAATGCTCTACACATAATGTTCCTGGGTCTTACCCAGAGCTCCATGGCATAAGCTCAGGCAATTTATGGCTTGTTTCAATTTTTCTTTATAGGGAAAGTCAAGAGTTATAACAAAAATAGGTTTGGATGAGAGAAAATTGAAATCTTTGGTTCATTTGTCATTTTATACAGTTCAAATATTTGAGAAAATAATTGTGTTTTTTTGTTTTGATAATATGGCTATTTTTATTTTCCTTTTAAAATTTTTATCAGTTTGTTTTTAGTATATAATGATTATATTCATTGTGAAGAATTAGCAAGTTTATGATTTTTTTTGTTTTTTTTCTTTGATTTCCAAATCTACTAAAGTATATTTTTAATTTCTAATTAGCAAAATATGGTCAATATTTTTAAAGGAAATATTTCATTATCAAAATTTCTAATTCATCCTTAAGCCTAAATAATTGAGTGTATAGAGTGACTCTAAAGAACTTATGGGAAATGAAGTTTATGCTGTGCCTGGGTCAGAGGTTCCAAACTGGCTCCTGTGAACTGTAGAGAAATGAGAGGGGGAGAATATTCCTGGTTTTTTACACAACATAACCAACCATCAGATGTCTTTCTGAAGTTTTTGGGGAAAACATCCTTTCCAAAAAGAGTTGAACTCAATAATACAATATATTTCATAAGTATATATATTTCATAAGTATTCTGTGTGCCACACTTAATAATTTCTTTAAGGCAAAAACTCCAATTTTCACCTACATGTTGAACCTTTTAATTTAATTTGTCTCTTGTGGTTTTAGTTTGTAGTTGTCATGGTTTTAGCTCATGCCAGTTATTAGTATCCTTGGACAAAACAAAAACCTCCTACTATAACCCTGCATTGCTCAGTCAGAAACTATTGAAAGTCATATTATGGATTTTGTTTTGTTTTGTTTTGGAGACAGTGTCTCACTTTGTAGTTCAGCCTGGCCCTGAGCTCACTATGTAGCCCAGGCAAGCCTCAAACTCAGCAGTCCTTCTGCCTCTCCCTCCCGAGTGCTGGGATTACAGGCATGAGCCACTACACCCAGCACTATGGTCTGTGGTACTGATTCCTAGTGGGCGTGAATCACTATGCCCAGTGTTGTTGTATGTGGTTACTGGAGATTGAACCAAGGACCTTGTGCTCTCTAGGCAGGTGCTGGAACCACTGCACTAAATCTCTGGTCTTCATATTACAATTATTACAGGAGAGAACAAAAAGTCATACCAGTTCTTGAAAATCCTAAGCTGGTTTTCTCTAGGTGGTGGCCAGTTATCCCCACCATGAAGGACCTGCATAAATTTTGCTGCTCTCCAGTCTAGGCAGAAGGAAATTTTTCTGTTCCTCAGCCTAATAATAATGGTGAAGGTGATGTTGATGACAGCTTATCTTCTGAGGGATGGGTTCTAGATGCCATGAACACCAGAAGACATCTGTGCTTGAAACACCTCAGTTCCCTGAGCTGCTATACTCAATACCTGCTCTGTGCCAGGTGAAGTTCTACCGTTTTCAGATGTCACCTCTGTGGGTGATTTCAACTGTCCTTCACTGTGCTGAGAAAATTAAGACTGAAGGAGGTCTCAGGAGCCTGCCTGAATACACCCAGGTGAAAACCAGTTTACCCAGGGATTTCTACATTCTGCTTCTAGGGGTAAAGATTAGGACCCTGTCCCGAAAAGGTTAGCATTCAGAATAGTAAGCATTCATTTTCACAAAGAAAAAGTAAGTAACAGCTCATGATAAAATTTGGTGGAGAACAGCTTCCACATTCAGCACTCATCCTATTTGCCTTTGAGGGATAGTCTTATTTAAGCTAAATCATAGTTATTTTTTTAACTGGAGAAATAAAAATGGGATATGTGACATTTTATACAACATGCTTCACTTTGCTGTATCATGTTCACTATGGTGCTGTACCTTATGTAGTATATTTTAATGCTGTATGACTAGACCAATCTCAGTGTTGAACGTTAAATAACCTAAGTCTCTGAATTCCTATGTGAATTGCAAAATAAAGATTATCTTTTTTAAAAAATTGAATTCTTTCTTGGAAAAATTTATATACATCTCACAATCACATATAACATTCAGGAATCTGTACCAGTACATGACACAAGTTAATTCTCATTTTAGCCATATCCCTACCCACCCACAACTCCTCACCCCCTATATTCATGCTCGTTTATTTTCCTTTCAAATCATATTTATAACATCCCCTCATTACATTCTTACACCAAATTTCCTATGAAAATTTCCTATTCTACAAAATCTGTCATACTTTCTAGAGCTCATTTCCATCAACAGGTGCTGATAACAAAGACAAGATCCGGTATTTGCCTATTTATGATCTATTTATTTCACTTAGTGTATCCACCTGGTGTCTCCATTTGCACATGAATGAATCAATCTTGTCATTCTTTATGGCAGAATAATACTCCATTTTATATATAAAAAAAACCCCCACATCGTTATCCGGTCTCCAGTTAATGGGCATTTGGGTTGTTTCCAAGATTGAGCTATCACGAACTGAGCTTCTATGAACAAGGGTGTACATCTGTCTTTCCAATGTGTTTCTTAAAATTCTTTTGGGTATATTCCTAGCAGGGGGATAGCAGGGTCAAATGGGACCCCTAGTTCTAGTTTTCTGAGAAATGTCCACACGGATCTCCACAATGGTTGCACAAGTCTGCAATCCCACCAACAGTGGAGTGCCCCACAGCCATGCAGCATTTATTGTTGGTTGATTTTGTAATCGCGGCCATTCTTTGTGGAATGAGATTAAATCTCAGTGTTGTTTTCATTTGCATCTCTTGAATGACAAGTGACATTGAACATTTCATATGCTTCTTGGCTGCTTTGACTTCTGCCTCTGAGAAGTGTCTGTTCATTTCAGATGCCCATTTTTGAATTGGGTCTTTAAACTTGGGGGGATTGATCTGGTTAAGTTCTTTATATACTGTAGATAATAGCCCTTTGTCTGATAAACAGCTAGTAAAGATTTTTTCCCATGTTGTTGGTTGTCTTTTAGCAGTGCCAGTGACTTCTTTTGCTGTGCAGAAGCTTTTCAGTAGGATGAGATCCCATTTGTTGATTCTTTCTGCTAGTTCTTGTGCTATAGAGGATTTATTCATGAAGTCTCTGCCTAAGCCAATGTCTCCAAGAGTTTTACCTAACCTGTTTTCCAGTGGTCTTATTGTTTCTGTTTTAATGCTTAAGTCTCGTATCCACTGTGAATTTAGTTTTGTGCATGGTGAAACAGATAGGTCTAGCTTTACTTTTTGGCAGGTTGAAACCCAGTTTTTCCAGCACCATTCATTAAAGAGGCTATCTTTCCTCCATTGGGGATGTCTGGCTCCTTTGTCAAAGATAAGGTGGCTTAGTGTATCCAGGGTTGTTTCTGGATCTACTAATCTATTCCACTGGTCCTTGGGTCTGTTACTTTGCCAGTACCATGCAGTTTTTATCACAATAGCTTTATAGTAGAGTTTTTAATTGGGGATTGTAATACCCCCTGCCATGTTGTGGTTGGTTAGAATTGCTTTTGCTATTCTAGGTTTCTTGTGTTTCCAGATGATTTTTTGTATTATTTTCTCTAGCTCTGTGAAGTGTACCGCTGGAATTTCAATTGGAATTGCATTGAATCTGTATAGTAGTTGTGGGAGTATAGCCTTTTTGATGATGCTGGTTCTCCCTACTCAGGAACAAAGGATGTCTTTCCACTTTTTGATTTCCTTTTCTATCTCGTTTTTCAGAGTCCTATAGTTTTCAGAGTAGCGGTCTTTCACTTCCTTTGTTAGGTTGATTCCTGGATATCTCATTCTTCTGGGTGCTATTGTGAAAGGGATTGACTCCCCAATTTCTCTTTCAGTGAGTCTGTTGTTTGTGTAGACAAAGGCTGTTGATTTTTTTAGTGTTAACCTTGTATCCAGCAACACTATTAAATTTGGTAATTAAGTCTAGCAGTCTTTTGGTTGAGTTTTTAGGATCCTCTAGATAGAGTATCATATCATCAGCAAATAATGACAGTTTAACTTCTTCCTTTCCTATCTTTATTCCTTTTATATCTTTGTCCTGCCTGATTTCTATGGCTAATGTTTCCAGCACTATATTGAACAAGAGTGGTGACAGCAGATATACTTGTCTCATTCCTGATCTTAGTGTGAAAGGTTTCAGCTTTTGCCCATTGAGTATGATGCTGACTGTTGGTTTCTCATAAACAGCTTGTATTTAATTGAGATAAAGTCCATCAATTCTGATTCTCTGTAGGGTTTTGATCATAAATGTGTGTTGGATTTTGTCAAATGCTTTTTCTGCATCTATTGAGATAATCATATGGTTCTTGTCCTTGAATCGGTTAATATAGTGTATTACATTGATTGATTTACGTTTGTTGAACCAGCCTTGCATCAAGTGGAATAAATCTGACTTGATCAGTGTGCATGATTTTCTTGATAACTCTCTGTATTCTGTTTGTCAGTATTTTATTGAGGATTTTTGCATCAATGTTCATTAGAGAGATTGGCCTGTAGTTTTCTTTTTTGGTGGGATCTTTCCCTGCCTTTGTAATCAAGGTGATGGTTGCTTCAAGGAATGATTTGTGGAGTACTGCTTTCTTTTAGATTTCATTAAAAAGATTGAGAAGTACTGGTGTTAACTGTTCTTTAAAAGATTTGTAGAATTCAGCAGTGAAGGCATCAGGACCAGGGCTTTTCTTGTTGGTAGGTTTTTTATTACATTTTCAATTTCACAGATTGATATCAGGTAGTTTAACATTTTTATATCCTCTTCATTCAGATTGGGAAGTTCCTATGTATCTAGGAAGCTGTCCATTTCTTCTAGATTTTTCCATCTTCTTGGTGTACAGATTTTCAAAGTACGTGCTTATTATCCTTTGGACTTCTGGATCTGTGCTGATTTCCCCACTTTCATTCCTTATAGCATGGATTGAAGCCTTTTTGTTCCTTTGTTTGATAAGTTTGGCTAAGGGTTTGTCGATCTTATTTATCCTTTCAAAGAACCAACTCTTTGATTCCTTGATTGTTTGTATTGTTCTCTTTGTTCCATTGCATTAATTTCTGCTCTGATCTTTATAATTTCCTCTCCAGTATGTGCTTTGGGTGTGTTTTACTCCTCTTTTTCTAATTGTCTGAGGTTCATCCTTAGATTGTTTATTTCAGTTTGCTCTATTTTGAGTGTAGGCATTCACTGCTATGAATTTCCCTGGCAGAACTGCTTTCATTATGTCCCATAAATTCCTGTATGTTGTGCTGGGGTTGTCATTTAGTTGTAGAAACTGTTTAATTTCTTCTTTAATTTCTTTTGTGCCCCGTTGGTTGATAAACAGAGTGCTGTTCAATATCCATGTGTTTGTGAGGATCTTGGAATTTCTTTTGCTATTCAGCTCCAGTTTCAAGGCACTATGGTGTGATAGTATGCAGGGGATAACTTCTATTTATTTGCATTTAGTTAAGCCTGTTCTATAGACTAGAATGTTATCTATTTTTGAGAGTGATTCATGAGCAGCTGAGAAGAGGGTATATTCTCACTTTGCAGGGTGAAAAATTCTGTAAGCATCTAATCAGCCCATTTGCTCAAAAGTTTGATTTAGCTCAAGTATTTTCTTATTGATTCTTTGTCCAGTTGATCTGTCAATTTGTGACAGTGGAGTATTAAAGTCCCCCACTACTACTGTATTCATGGTTAACTGGCTTTTCATGTCCAGTAATGTTTGTTTTATATAGTTGGGTGCATTAGAGTTTGGTGCATAAATATTTATGATTGTTATTTCTTTCTCTTGGATAGTTCACTGTATGAGAATATAGTGGCCTTCTTTATCTCTTTTAATCAGTTTGGGTTTGAACTCTATTTTATGTGCAACAAGAGAGCCACTCCTGCTTTTTTGCAGTTTCCTGTGGCATGGAGGATTGTTTTCCAAGCTTGTATTTTCAGTCTGTGGGTTTCCTTGTGAATAGGTGTGTTTCCTGTATGCAGCAGATTGTAGGATCTTGCTTCTTGATCCAATCTGGTAGTCTGTGTCTTTTAATTGGCCCGTTGAGTCCTTTGACATTAAATGGTTATTACTGATATGGACATATTAAGAGGTGCCATGTTTCCCTGTTCTTGGTTCTTTTCTTCCTTGCTTTCCCCCTTTTTTTTTAAGTTTTTTGTTTGCCCCAATGAATTCTCTCTCCTGGGTCTTGTGGGTATGGAATTTTCTGTGTTTTTTTTCCAAGATGTTCTTTAGAATGTTTTGGAGTGAAGGTTTTGTATTTGTGAAGGTTTTAGGTCTTCTTTATCATGGAAGTATCTTATTTCCCTGTCTGTTCTGAAAGATAGTTTTGCAGGATACAACAGTCTAGGTTGGAGGTTGTTTTCCTGCAATGCTTGAAATACTTACCTCCAGGCTCTCCTTGTGTTGAGTGTTTGTGTTGAAAAGTCTGCTCTGATCCTAATGGGCTTCCCTTTGTAGATGATTTTGTTCCTTTCTCTCACTGCTTTCAGTATTTCATTCTTCTGTTTTGTATCTGGAACCTTGATAATTATGTGTCTAGGTGTAGATATTTTTATGTCATGGTGTTTTGGAGTCCTAAACACCTCATTTATCTGTATGTGCATTTCTTTTCCTTTGAAGTTTTCTGTTGTTATCTCTGACAATAGCTTTTTTATGTATTTTACACTGTCTCCTGCTTTCTCAGTGACTCCAATCAGTCTCATATATTTTTTGAGTCATCTAGAAGCTGTTGAATTGATTTCTCATGTTCCCTTGCTCTTTTTCCTGCTTGTTGGCTGCTGTGCTATGTTCTCAGTCTGAGATTTGGTTCTCTGCTTCATTCATCCTACTTTGCTAGCTTTTGTTTACCTTCATCACTCCCTGGAGCTCTGCTTGAAGCTATTTAAAAGGTATTTAAAAAAGCTATTTAAAAGGTATTTAAAAGGTTCCATTGCTTCTGCTATCTTGGATTCTATCATCTCGCTGATCTGTTCTTTAATACTATGGAGAGTATCTCTCTTTTGATCTCATAGATGAGTTCTGATTTCCATTTTACTAGATCTGCTTTAGTTACCATCTCCAAGAGTCCTGGTGTTTGAGTTTCAGTTTGCCCTATTTCCCTTTTTTCTGTGTTTCCCTGTGTTGATCTTCGTGTCTGATTTTTTGTATATTTTCTCATTTGTAGTCTTTCATTGTTACTAATGGTATTTGTTTGATTCTTTGCCTGATGATAGGGCAATGTTTGTTGCAGGTCTCTTTCTTTCTATTATCTGGGGCCCTTGGATGTGGCACCTTTCTGAGGTGTCCTCCTTTAATCTGTAATGACCATTGAGAGTTCTCAGTTCTAACACATCATGGGAAGAATTTGAGCAGAATAATCACATCATCCTTGTTACCATAATACAGTTAGTGCCAATATCAGCATTACACACAGTAAATAAAAAGAAAAGTTTTGTTAATTTTAATTCTGAAGACTTTGAGCTCCTGAGTTACCTCTGTGTCCATATGCCAAAATTTAGAATTAATCAGCAATGTGTATATGACATGTAGATCGTAAATGTACCCCCATACCCCTTCGGGGATAAGAGGTCACTGGGGGATCAGCGAGGTAGGGGCAGGCGGAGAGTAAAATAGGGTTAGCAGGTTTATGAAGATCCCCTAGACTCAGATGTGCCAGCACGTAATAGAGGATAAAAGGATGTATATAAAACAGTACCAAGTATATGCTGTAAGACCAATGGAGACTTTGCACACCTTCTTACAATAGTATAGAAGAAATAGTGCAGCCTAAGAATCTTTTACTTCTGGGTATTGCTTCTGACAGGAAGATAGGAGAGGGTGTGGGGACAAGAGGTGAATAGAGTGATCTAGGAGTAGATGGCAAAATAGAAGCTAGATTATACCCCCCCCTTTTTTTTTTTATCTTGCCTGGCTTCTCAGTGCCACTCCAGTCTGGAGGGATGCAGTCTGGAGGGATGCAGGCTCCGGCTCTTCTCTGGCCTGGGTCCTCACAACGTAGCTCTGGGATGGGGTGGGAACTGGCCTGCAGGCATCAATCCTTAGTTGTGGGAATGGTGCCTGGGGTACCTGAGTCTCTGGGATGGAGCAGGGCCAGTCGGCAGGCCTCAGTCCTTCTAACCAGGAATGGAATGGCACCCAGGGTTACCCGAGTCTCTGGGATGGTTCAGGGCCAGTTGGCAGACCTCAGTCCTCTGCACTGGGAATGGAATTGTGCCCAGGGGTATCCAAATCTCTGGGATGGAGCAGGGCTGGCCGGCAAGTCTCAGTCCTCTGCACCAGGAATGGAATGGTGCCCAGGGATACCCGAGTCTCCAGGATGGAGCAGGGCCAGTTGGCAGACCTCAGTCCTCCAAGCTGGGAATATAATGGTGCCCAGGGGTACCCAAGTCTCCAGGATGGAGCAGGGCCGGTCAGCAGGCCTCAGTCCTCTGTGCCGTGAATGGAATGGCACCCAGGGGGGTACCCTTGTCTCTGGGTTGGAGCAGGCCGGTCAGCAGACCTCAGTCCTCTGTGCTGGGAACAGAATCACGATTATCTTTTATGGCATCACCTGGCCAATCTGTCTAGTTAGAAGCCAGTTAAATATTTTGAACTAAAACAGAACTTTAAAACATTCTTCAAGCCAGATGCAAATGGATAGTTATTTGATTTATAGTCCTGTTTCATATAGAAAAAAATCAACCTTAAAAATAATTTTAGCACCTCTGAAGTGGGTTCTAAGTTAGGGGTAGATGTAGAGGAGTAAATTGTGGATGTGAAATCTCTGCAGGTAAATAGGACTGGATCCTAAAGCAGAGAAAGCAGTAATCATTTAGGCAGTAAAATTATGCTGCAGACCCAGAGATTTTTTATCAGCACCTAAGAAGTGTTGCAATCAAGGCCCAGGAATAAAGAAAGACAGTAAATTCATGAAGCACTTAAGCACTTGAGATGGGAAGAGGAGGGACATTACAACCTGGTTTCTCTTGAAGTTAAACAAGAATGCTGAAGTTCCAGGAAATCAAGACACAAATGGCTATTTCTCAGGAAATAATGCAGGATACACACATTTAAAACAAAGCAAATAAAATTCCACAAACAAAGCCCTTTGCAGTTTAGAGGGTTTGCTGTGCTCTGAATCTCAGCCTATGTGATACTTTACCACCTGGGGTAAGAGTGAAGCAAAGAATGACTACTAAATTCCAAAAGGAAAGTTATGAATGGCTATGAAAGTTTTTTTTTTCCATTTGGACCTTTCCTTGTGTGTGAATCTAATGAGGTTGTACACACAGTAAGTATTGGAAAACATGTTAGATACATTGATTCCAGTTACAGTCAAGGGATTCTTTCATTATGTTTTCTGCATTTAATACATGAAACATAACCCAGAAGGTGAGAAAAATATAAACCCAGAGGGAAAAGGGCTACTGAGTATTTAATGGGAGTATTGATTCAGATTCGCTTTTGTTTTTCTGTTTTTCCTTGTTTGGATTACAATTATCAATACTCCAAATTCAGTGTTAAATACTTTGTAAACTTTCTCTCAGTGTATAAGCAAATGTCACTGGAGCAGAAGCCTATAAAAACCAGTGTAAATTCCTTAAATCCTTTATTTGTCCTTAAATAGAAACACTAGGGTCTGATATTAGCAGAAGGACTCTCTCGGCTGTAAACTTATGTTTATGTCTGTGATTGTCACTGCCTTTGTCAGTCCCTTATCACAACAAATACCCCCCAAGGTAATTAAGTGATCCTGGCTCTTCATCACATTTCTCTTTTACTCTGTGTGTGCTTGTGTGTGTGTGTGTGTATGTGTGTGTGTGTGTCTGTGTGCATAATATTTACTTTAATGAACAGGTTATTGAATCCAAATTGCATGTCCAAACCTCCCCAAGCACATATAATGTAGCACAGTCCCGGGCTAATTAGTCAGCCCAGTGTAAGGGGCTGGGCTCAGCCTTCTCAGCATCAGCCCAGGTATTGTGTCCATAAGTGCTAATCCTTACTCACAAGATGACTGTGATTGACAGAAATATTATTAAGAGGCTTTTCTGTCTTGTGCAGTACATTACATTAAAGACTTCCCTCTTGCCATTGTGAATCTGCAGTGAGTGCAGCCCCAAGACAGGAATATGTTCTGCCCCACAAAATGTTTGTTGTTGCACATGTAGGAAGTCATGGTTTGTGTTTCGCTTTCTAGGAGTCATGTTGGAAGCCAGTTCAGTCATGTGTGTAGTATTTAAATCAAAGAGTGAATATATCTCTGTTTGGAAGCAAAGGATAGATTGTCACGTTCCTTCATTCTCATTTCTCAGGATCTGTATTCTTGTCATATGCAGAGTCTGATTATGTCATTAATACTCAGAAAATCCTTTGACTTGACAAATATTCTCCCACAGTCATTGTCTAGGTACCAAATTCTGTCCCAGCTGTGACTCCCTGACTTCCTTACCTCCCTTGGCGGTTGTTTGACACAGTACAAATGTACAAATTTGAGATTCAGAAATCCTACGTTTAATCTTTCTTCAACAAGGTAAATCTATGACAGAAGCAGACATTCTGTCCATTCTTGATTTTTGCTTTTTTTCAGTTTGTAAAATGAAATAAAATATATCTTCACCTTTTTACTTGAGAGGAAAAAAGATTTAAAAATATGTATAGAAGTGTCAATTCTTTTCCTCTCAAATATGGAGGTATATTTGAAAAACGATTGAAGAAACTCTTCCAAATTCTAGTGTTTTTATTTGACAAAGATAGTGATTACAATTATTTATGGAGCTGATTTGTTCTCCCATTAGCCCACTGTCTCCTTGAGGGAAACAAGTCAGCTAGGAAAAGGGAAATGAAAGGAGAGAATATGATTCCAAAGAGACAATTTAAGAGTAAGTGCAGGAATTGCAGAGGGCTCAAAATGCATGTCAGATTAACCTTGTATTTGTAATACATACATTCAGAAAAGGTGAAACTACATAAAATTGTCTAGACTAACTGGGATGAGAAAGTGCAAGTATTAGGAAAAGCATGCTTTATAAAAGTTTAAAAAGCTATTTTGATAGAAACATTACCAATACACAAAAAGGTTCAGAATACATTGAGCAAAAATGCAGATCTGAAAGCATTGAGATTCTTACAGATATGTGTATATTTGCATAGGGAAAAAAGAATTAATGGAAATATAAAATTCTAAAAAGTCTTAAGGTAGTGGCAATACATTATATTTTACTTATGTTTTTGGTCTTGTTGACCTCTATTTCCTGGGAATTTTGTTTCAATTAGCATACATTATTCAGTTAATATGAAAGGAAATTGGCCTGAAAATGGTAGCTTGCCTAACACACAAAAAACTGTTTTGATCCTGAGCATTGGAAAAATAAAAGAAAGATGAAAAGAACATTTAAAGTTGCTTTAATATTTTAGAAGGTTTCTAATGGATATCAGTGAGGACACATAGGGCTCATATTTTATTTTTTCATCACTAAGATGAGTGTTTTCTTTATCAACTTGTCTGTTTTATTTTAATGTGGATTAAAATAGTTACTAGCATAAATATACATATGAAATAAAAACTCCAGTTTTTAGCTTAGCTGGATGACAGTAGCACTGTCCTCCCAGAATTAAGATGGTGATAACTCTGATGGAAAAGCTCCAAGTCAAGATGAGTACACCAAAGCACATGTTTCTGTC
>PVIC010043278.1:0-15489 GCA_004025085.1 Thryonomys swinderianus | reverse complement strand
GGTGTTGGTTGTTGGTGGGCGTGAGTCTCCACGCCCAGCATTATATGTGGTTACCGGGGATCGAACTCAGGTCCTTGCGCTCACGAGGCAGGCGCCGGAACCACTGAGCTAACCCTCCGGCCCCTGATGTGCTTTTTGGCATTAACCTCTTGTGGCTTTTTAATTTTGAGCCAAATGGAATTTTTTTTTTAAATTTTGAGACAGGGTCTCACTTTGTAGTTCAGGCTCGCTCTGAGCTCACTATATAGCCCAGGCAAGCCTCAAACTCAGTAATCCACCTGTCTCTGCCTCCCGAGTGCTGGGATGACAGGCGTGAGCCACCACGCCCAGCACTGTGGTATGCGGTATTGATTGTTGGTGGGTGTGAGTCTCCACACCCAGCATTGTATGTGGATACCGGGGGTCGAACTCAGGACCTTGCGCTGGCGAGGCAGGCGCCGGAACCACTGAGCTAACCCTCTGGCCCTGGAATTGTTTTTATATTAAATCCTTCGAACATTTCTTTACTAATGTATGCCTGCAGTACAAGGTGATTACATTCATCGTGGGGACATAAGACATCTGAATTCTTTCTCCCCTGCCCTTTCCTCCTCCCTGGAGAAGCTCTTAGCGTTATTCTGGGAGCCCTCTTCAGCATCCGAGCCTGAGCTGCCTAATCTGGAAGGTGATAGGAAGAGAAGGGAGCGCCCTGGGAAGGGATGGCTCACGCCGTCCAGTGGGACAAGAGAGGCGCCGAGCTGGCGGCAGCCCAGGGCAGCAGTCCTGCGTTGTGAGCCCTGCGCACGTGAGGCGGCGTCCTGTGTGGGGAGCTGAGGGAGGTTGCCGGTGGTGGTGACTGGCCCAGTGTGCGGATTCGAGGGCAGAGATGTGGTAACTGAGGCTGGGAATGAACCCACACAGCCCGCACTCTGTGCAGTGCTGTCCTTCGTTTGTGGCCGCGAGAATGTCCCCTGCACTGCTGGATACAGTTGCCGCTGACTGCATATGGCTGCTGAGTCTGGGAAAGGTGGCCAGTGTGTGAGGCAGAGTTTTACATCGCCTGTCAGAAGCCACGTGCGTGTAATCGTGTGTTTCATTCTCTGTATTCTGTGTTGCTTGGACACGGGCAGACTGGAGGGGACTGCTCCTCCCAGCGCACACTGATTTAATCCCTGACCTTGGCTGGGGCACACGTCTCACCCACGACACCTCCTTTGTGGAACTCTTCCACACTGAGCCAGAGTCCCCTTGACTTTCATCCCGAGATGTATCATTCTGAGGGGTCCCTGGGCTCCTATTGCCCAGTTTTGGAGATGATTCCCTTAGGCCACTGGAGACAGCCACCTGCCCTGCCTCGCTTCTCCACGGAAGCCACAGGGAAGGCTATGCACCTGCGTTCTCTGTCCATCCTGCCCAATCTTGGTGCTTTCTGGTGTCACCCCCTCCTTAAGTATATGTACATTCTTCTTGCCAGGCAGGGTATTTGAGGCCTTTGCCCTGTGATATATGCTGAAAAGAAAACCTTAGGCACATATCCAAGCAGTGGCTAGATGTTGACAGCAGAGGTCCTTTCTCTCCAAGAAATAGCTCCTGTTTCCTGTACAGAGCTTTAATACATGCATAGCAGGACTGGAATTTGTATGTCCTGGTGACGTGTTTATCTGCCCCATTCTGGGCTGTGGGAAATCCTGTTGGGTGGTACAGCTGCCTGGTGGCACAGTTGTGTATGTACCGCAGAAGGTGTAACCTGTGGCACCATGTCAGGTTACTGAGAGAATCTGTACAGAGGCTCCACTTGTAAGATGTACCAGACGCAGAGGGCAGAGACCCTTTCACTGACTACAAGTTTATATATCTGAAGATTTCTGTCATGCTGTATTGTCAGGTCAGTTTGGAAAATAACCTCTGCAGGACTTGTCCTGCTTCCTTCCAGCTCCATCCCCTCAGCACAGGCCACCATGTGCAGGGTGTCTGTACGAGGTACTCTGATGCCTGTGTGTATAAACAGGTCTGTCTGGCCTGGAGGTGTCATAAATAATCTATTCTGGGAGAGTCAGACTTAAGCCAGTGTTTTCTTTGAATAGTTAGAAAGTAAAAATGATTATATCTTGAGAGTTTTATAGTGAGAGAAACATAGATCTTTTGGATTTAGAAAAAAATTCTTTTTTTCAATACAGTGTCTTGCTTTGTAGTTTAGGCTGGCCCTGAGCTCACTATGTAGCCCAGGCAAGCCTCAACTCAGCAATCCTCCTGTCTCTGCCTCCTGAGTGCTGGGGTGACAGGCGTGAGCCACCATGCCTGGCGTTGTGGTACGTGGTACTGATTGCTGGTGGGTTTGAATAACCACACCCAGTATTGTTTGTGCTTGCCAAGGATCGACTCAGGGACCTTGAGCATGCTAGGCAGGCGCCAGAACACTGAGCTAAATCTCCAGACCTAGAAAAAAATTCTTCAGACAGGGTCTCAATACATAGTCTGGCTGGGTTTGAACTCACAATTCTGCCTCCATTTCCCAGGTGCTGTGATTACAGGTGTGTGTTGCCACCTTGGTCATGGTGATTTACAACAGGCTTTGGATTCAGGCTGTCCTGGGCCACACAGGCTGTAGCTGCAGTTTATCCACTTGCAGAATGGCAAAAATCATGCTCTAGTAGGATAGTTGTTTGGGCTAACAGTGTTAAATGCCTTGAGTTTTTCTCATAGTGTTATTGTTCACTTATTAACTTCAAAATTTTTTTTTCATGGGCCCAGGATTTAGCTCAGTGCCTGCCTTGCAAGTACAAGGTCATGAGTTTGATTCCTGGAAACGCACACAATACAGTGTGGTTTTTTTTTTGATACTTCTCTACTTTGTGAGTTTTTGTTTTCGTGGTAGGGAATGACACCTAGGCAAGTGCTCTACTGCTGACCCACATCTCCAGCTATGTTTATTAACACATACTTTGGTGCATAATTGTTTTTTCCTTATACAAAGGATCCTCACAGAGGTTTGGTCCACATGTGGGAACATGTTTGTCTCAGAGCAGTGATGGTGAACCTTTTTAGAGGCCTAGTGCCCGAACTGTAGCCCCAAATCCACTTATTTCTCGCAGTTGTGTGCCAGCGCTGCAATTAAGTCTGAATGTTGAGGTTTTAGTTTGGAAAAAATAGCTCACGTAACTGTGACATCATGGCAGAGGGGGGTATATGTGCCCACTGTGGCAGCCATGCCATGGGTTCGCCACCACTCTGGTGCGTTTGTGTCCACAGAGTGAATCATTCCACATAGCATTTATGCGCCCTATCTTAGGACAGGCTGGGGGCTCCTAAAGGTGTTTAGTGAATGTTAGTGGAATGAGGTTTATTCTACATTGAGAACATCCTCAATTTATAAAAGTACATTGTGATTTAAGAACATTCACCAAAACAAGTAAATTGAAGCTGAAAGGCAGGAGGATTGATGTGAGTCCAAGGCCAGTCTGAACTGCATAGTGAGATTCTGTCTAAACCTTTACCTCCCCAAAAAGAAGTGATAAATCATTAGTAAAAAATTTCATGGATGTTCCTTGTATGACTTTAGACATGGTATTAAGGGGAAAAATTACAGCTGGGCATGATGGTGCATGTCTATAATCTCACTACTGTGGGAGCTGATGCAGAAGGATTATAAATTCAAGTCCAGCCAGGGTAGCTTATCACTACCTGGCTCAAAGGAGAGGAAAAAAAAAAGACTATGAATGTTGCTCATTATAAAGGCCCTGGTTTAATCTCCAGTTTAGCCAGAAGAAAAAAGAGCAAAAATGTTGTCTAAATTTATAAATTATATCACAGTTGAATTCTGTTTGTGGTGGCCATAGTTCCTGGCAAAAGTACAAGTACAGTGTCTTGATTTTCTTATTACTGAGATATAACTGACACCTAATGTTAAAGAAGGAAAGGTTTGTAGTGGCTCACAGCTCATGAGGGTTCAGTCCATAGTTGGCCAGCTCCAAGGACAGGTGGCCAGGGAGAGAACAGACAGTCCAGGGCAGGCAGCAGAGCAGCATCCCAGCCCTGTCCAGCCCTAGCCGTGACCTCGGGAGGCTTTAGGGGACATTTGGACACAATCTATCTCACACAGATACACTACAGGCTTGATGAGATACAATGTTTGAAATAGGACCTCTTTCTGAAAATTGAGGTTTCTAGCTTCATGTGTCTCAAGTTGGCTCGTAAGTAAGGTGGCCCTAGGTAGAGCAGGGTCTCATGGGAAGTCTGATCACAATTTCACAGGTAAGTCAGGACTGAATGTGAGGATTCAGATTGGTATGGAGTGCAGCAGGCCCTGACTGTGCTCTTCGTTCAGTTGCAGAATGGCTCCGGCTGCTGCCTTTCCTGGGTGTGCTCGCCCTTCTCGGCTACCTCGCAGTCCGCCCGTTCTTCCCAAAGAAGAAGCAACAGAAGGACAGCTTGATAAACCTTAAGATCCAGAAGGAAAACCCCAAAGTGGTGAATGAAATCAACATTGAAGACTTGTGCCTCACCAAAGCAGCCTATTGTCGGTGTTGGCGCTCGAAGACGGTAAGATAAGCTGTCTGTTTCCGGTGTGACACAGTCAGGTGGCACTAGAGCTGTTCTGCTTCTCAGATCCCCAGTTTTGGGGCTCTTGGAGATAGTTTTCCAGTGTTCAGTACTACAAGTCCCCATTCCTACATTCACTTTGCTTTCAGTGAGAACTGCTACTGTATCCGTATTGCAGCTCTTTCTGAGGACTTGGTGAACTGATATGTAAAATGCCTAATGAGCTGGTAGGAGTGGTAAATGGTGGCTCTTGTAGGGATTATTTTATTTTATTATTCGCACTGGTAAAGCTTAGTTATTTATTTACTTATTTGATACCAGGGATTGAACTTGGGACCTTGAGTTTACAAGGCAGGCAGCAGAACCACTGAGCTAAATTCCCGGCCCAAAATTTATTTGAAAAAGTAAAACAAGGAGTGTGGGAGAAACTGGCTGTGCTGAGTGAGCTTGGACCATGAGCGCCTCAGTGACGCTGCGGGGGGATGGGTAGTAGGAGCTGATGAAATCTGTTTTCATGTGCAACTTTGATCATAGCTTATCTGAGATCTTAAGTACAAAATTGTTTATCTCAGTATTTTGTAATAGCTAAAGTTTAGAAACTATCTGATAATGGGAAAATGAGAGTATAATATAAATGGGATATCCGGGAGCTAGTAATAAATCATATTTTTAAAGAATAATTCTGTGATATTTAAGGAATAGTTAATGAGGTTCTGATTTAATACAGGCAAGAAAAGCCTGTTACAATATAATGTCAGTGAGTGAAGCTGGGTATGGTGGTGCACACCTGTAATCCCAGCGCTTGGGAGGCTGAAGCAGGACGGTTGTGGTGAGTTCAAGACGGCACTACATGTGAGGCCCTGTCTCAGAAAAACCCCAGCCAAACAAAAAGGGAACAAAACCAAGCGGGGTGTGGTGCAGCGGGGTGGTCACAGCACCTGGCGGCCGAGGCCGATGAGACGTTAGCTGAGAGCTGCCCGGTGACCGCAAGAGCCCGTTCCAAGCTCCCCTCCTGAGAAGGAGCGAGCGGCAGCCGCAGCGTGGTGTGCGCCGCACGTCACTGACACTCTGTCCGCAGTGATTCTGAGGAGGTACCACAATTCATCTTTTAACACTTTTCAAAAAACTAGTCTGTGTATGACTTGCATAGTAAGAAAATATAAGATAATTGATTCTGAATTTATATTCCATGCTGTTACAGTGAATTGAGAAGTACTCTGAAATTCAGGACTCCATGGAGACCAAGAGTTTGATTCTTTTAAAACATACATAGTTGCTCGTGAAATCAGTCCAAGGCTTTTATTTAAGGTCTACACCTGATAGTGAATTAAGTTTACATCATTAGATTTTCTGTGGTGTAAGGATGTTGTTAGGCTAGATGTACAGTAAATCTGTTACTTAATTTTTTTTTTTTTTTTGAGACAGGGTCTCGCTTTGTAGTTCGGGCTGGCCCTGAGCTCACTATGGAGCCCAGGCAAGTCTCGAACTCAGCAATCCTCCTGTCTCTGCCTCCCGAGTGCTGGGATGACAGGCGTGAGCCACCACGCCCGGCATCTGTTACTTAATTTTTAACAAAGTAATGTGCTTTGTGACAGCATTTAACAAGTATTTCTACTTAATCCTGTTTTTAAAAATCAGACTTGTAATTCTGGTTTCCTCCTAGTTCCCGGCCTGTGATGGCTCCCATAATAAACATAACGAGCTGACGGGAGATAATGTGGGTCCACTCATCCTGAAGAAGAAAGAAGTATAACAGGACGTGGGATCCCTTTAGTGTGTGCTGTAAAATCTTGCAGTATTTCCTCATTCTTTGTGTATAGAAAATCTTTGAAATGGTGGTCTTAATTATTACTAGGTGAATAATTATTTCTGCCAGTTTATTTTCTTGCTACACTACTGTTTATATTTGATATTTTGTATATTCATTTATGCAGAAATTAAATTGTCAAGCCTCAGTTTGTCTTCAGAGAATTAATATATCTTCCAGCAATAAAAATCAGTTCCTCTTTCTCTCTTCTTTTTTGATACAAGGGATCGAACTCAGGACCTTGTGTTTGTCAGGTGGGCTCTATGCTGCTGAGCTATATCCCTGACCCCTTCATTTTAATTGTCTGAGAAAACCTAAATTTTGGCAATGGATCCAAAACTGGACATTAATTTTTTTTTGTTGTTGTTTTTTTTTTTTTGCTTTTTGAGACAGGGTCTCGCTTTGTAGTTCAGGCTGGCCCTGAGCTCACTGTGGTGCCCAGGCAAGCCACCGCGAACTCAGCAATCCTCCTGTCCCTGCCTCCCGAGTGCTGGGATGACAGGCGTGAGCCACCACGCCCGGCATTGTGGTATGCGGTGTTGATTGTTGGTGGGCGTGTCTCCACGCCCAGCATTATATGTGGTTACCGGGGATCAAACTCAGGTCCTTGCGCTTGCACGGCAGGCGCTAGAACCACTGAGCTAACCCTCCGGCCCTAATTTTTTTTGTTTTGAGACAGGGTCTCTCTTTGTGGTTCAGGCTGGCCCTGAGCTCATTATGTAGCCCAGGCAAGCCTCGAACTCACAGCAATCCTCCTGCCTCTGCCTCCTGATTGCTGGGATTACAGGTGTGAGCCACCACGCCTGGCACTGTGGTAAGTGGTACTTGGGATCAAATTTGGGACCTTGTGCTTGCAAGGGAGATGCTGGAATCACTGAGCTAAATCCCCAGCCCCAGATATCAATATTTCAACAGAATTTATAGTGTAAAAATTTCCCCTATGTTGCTGTTTTTGTACAGCTTTTGATCAATTGCATGGCTTGCTCCTAACCTCCCACCTGCTGTTGTTTTGGGGGGTGGTACTGGAGTTTGAACTGAGGGCCTTGAAAGTGCTTTTCCCAGCCCTCTTTTTAGGGGAAATAAGAAAAATGTCGACATCAAGAATTACTTGAGGTTGCCCTGGAGATTTAGCTCAGTGGTTCTGGCGCCTGCCTAGCAAGTGCAGGGTCCCTAGTTTCATCCAAGGTACTACATACCACAGTGCCAGGCATGGTAACTCACACCCTGCAGTCAGTATCACATACCACAATACCACAGTGCTCACACCTGTAATCCCAGCACGCAGGAGGCAGAGGCAGGAGGATTGCAGTGAGTTTGAGGCTTGCCTGCGCTACATAGTGAGCTCAGAGCCAGCCTGAACTACAGAGCAAGACCCCTGTCTCAAAAAAATCATTCACAGCTCACACCAGCATGTTTTTAAACATTCTAACAGAGTGTAGTGGCCCAGGCCTGTAATCCCAAGGCTCAGGAGGCTGAGGCAGGAGGATGACAAGTTTGAAACCAGCCTGGGGTGCACAATGAGGCCCTGTCTTAAACAACCAAAACCAAAACATGTTCTAGTGCTTTCCATAATTAGATTTCACAGAGGGTAATCTTACTAAACATGTATAGCCTAAAATGAAACAGTCTGGCCAGGAGATTTAGCTCAGTGGTTCTGTGCCTCCTAAGCACAAGATCTTGAGTTCAGAGGTACCAGAAAAACCACCACCACTACCAATACAATGAAACAGTCAACTTTTAATTTTGTGAAATAAGAATACTTAGAAATTGAAAATGAATTCACTCGCCGAAGGTTAATTTTAATGTACAAAAAAGGAAGTGGCGCTGAATGGGGACACCTTTAATCCCAGCAGTGTGGGAGACAGGCTGGAGGACTGCAGCTCCAGTGATTTAGTGAGATCCTGCCTCAGGAATAAAAAGTAAACAAAGGTCTGGGATGCAGCTCTGTGTGAAGGGCCTGGCTTCAGCTTCCAGGACCACCGCAAACCGAAGGTGGCCTGTGGTGTCCGTTACCTGATTTGTGCTCCTTAACAAATCACGGGTACGGGTAGGATTCAGCTTGAGATGGTGGGACAGAGTAAAACGTTACAGCTGCAGAGAAGACAACTAAAAATAAATTCAAGGTGAACATTAAAGGTGTAGAGCTTGAGGCGTTCGCTGCAGCGGCCTTTGGGACGTTGCTCTGATGTGAGCCCACAGGTTCTGGGGTGGGGACTTGGGGCCGTGGTGTGTGGCAGTTGGAAAGCAGGTGTGTTGTGCTCTGTGACACCACGCCCACCTCAAACAGGTGGAAGCTCAGAGCTCTGCAAACATTTCCTCGACTAACTTGACTTACTCCTCGTCCTGCAGAGACTTTAATCACAGCCAGCTTTTCCATGTTCGGTCAAAACACTTTTCAAGCTAATGACTGTAATTTACCACCCAATTTAATTGTTACAGTACAGGAAAAACTAAGCAACAGCGATTTAAGCCAAATAAATCGTGCTAAACGACCTCTTCCACTTTAGGGAGGCTTGAAAGTATCTTTAAAAACTTTTCGATGACCTCACTGCTGTGGTCCCACGAGGTTGGGATTAAGGACACCTGTTGTTGATTGTGTTGGGTCTCTGTCATGTTAAGCCAATGAACTAGTTTTTCTGGTTTTGCTTTGTGGTTAGGGACGGTCTTGCTATGTGTTTTAGGCTGGTTTCAAACTCAAGACCCTCCTGCCTCAGCCTCCCAAGTATGGACAGGTACCTCCATGCCTGGTTTAGCAAATCAACTAGTTTTTATCTTCTGCAGAAATCATTTAGAAAAATCCTGTAGCAAATACCACTTTAATACAGTATCAAACTAGACCCTCACACTATTTCCTAATAATCTGGATTTGAAGAACATTGAAAATCTATTCAGAAAGATAGAGCTGTGTCTTGTAGCTGGAGATGACACCACTTTAACTTGGCTGTAGTGTAAAGTTCTTGATTCATTGTTGACTTAAAAATCTATTTTCAGCAGTTCTGCTGAGCAAGCATATTTGTGATTTTTCTCAGGATACTGTGAACAAATAGATCAGCCACATTGTTAATTTCTTCATCCTGTTACCAGTATAAAAAAATACTGCAGTCTATCTAGAGCCAGAGATTTAGCTGCCTAGCAAGCATAAAGTCCTGAGTTCGATTCCTGGTAACCACTTACAACAATACCAGTCGAGATGACTCACGTCCACCAGCAATTAGTACCACACACCACAGTGCCGGGCGTGGTGGCTTATGCCTGTAATCCCAGCACTCGAAAGGCAGAGGCAGGAGGATTGCTGTGAGTTTGAGGCTTACCTGGGCTACATAGTGAGCTCAGGGTCAGTTTGAACTACAAATTGAGACCTTGTCTCAAAAACAAAACAGAACAAACGAAAAAATCTACAGTCTATGTATGATACTCCATTTTGAAATTACCAAAATTAAATGTATAAACTGTGCATGTTGGTTCATGTCTGTAATCTCGGTACTCAGGAGGTTGAGGCAGGAGGATCACCATGAGTTCAAGACCAGCCTGAAATATAGCAAGACCCTGTCTCAAAAAATGTATAAATATAATAGCAATCAAAATACTGTATTCAATGCATGGAGATTATTTATTGTTATTGGGGATGGAACACAGGACCTTCACAATGAGCTATATCTCCAGGCCTTTTAAGATTTTAAAATTTTATTTATTTCAGTACTGGGGATCAAACTCAGGACCTTGTGCATGCAAGCCAGGCACAGCACCACAGAGCAACACCCCTGGCCCTAAATATTTTTTATTTTGAGACAGGTTCTTTCTAAGTGGCTCAAGCTGGGCTTGAATTTGGGATCCTCCTGCTTCAGCCTCCCAGAATGGTGGGATTTTTAGGTGTACATCACTATGTCTGGTTATTAATAACCATCAAATGGTTATTAATGATATTATCCAGAGCAGTTTATGTGGGAATGCAGAATAGAGCAAAATTCTGTGGCAGTGGCTTGAATAATAGTATAAAATACTAGATTATATTAAACTGAAATCTTGACCACCAAGTAATATCAGCAAATAAGCCATAAAATGAGTGAAACATAAAAAACCATGTGTGGCAAAGGGGTGAAGAGAATCACTCTTGTGCGTGTTCTGTAGGTGAGGCCAGGGTGCCTGCATGCCTAGGCCCTGGTCGGCTTCTTCACGGCCTGCAGAGACCCACGAGCTCCGAAGCCCACCAGCAGCCTTTGTTCTGTGTTTCGGTGGGCATGTTTAGTTAGCTTCCACATGGAAGGAGGAACATGCCATGTTTATTTTTCTATTTTTAACCCCCTCTCAAACCTGGGATCTAACTCGAGACCTTGTGCTTGCAAGGCAGGTGTGGTACCACTGAGCTAAATCCCCAGCCCCTTTTTGTTCCGACTTGTTCTCCAGTTTCATCCATTGCTCTGCAGATGACGGATGCCATTCCTTTCTAAAAAGGGGTGAACAGTGTAAGGCGCATGCACAGAGCGGGTCTCTTCACTCATCCACGGACGGGCAGCCAGTTCAGTTCTGCATCGCAGCTGTGAGGAAGATGCAGTGGCCGTGGGTTGCAATGCTGCGTGGGTGTCCTTGGATGCCAGCACAGGGAGGGCCAGACCCTGTGGTACATCTGGTGTCGGGCTTTTCTGTTCTCTATCATGGCTGAACATTTATATTCCCACCAGCAGCATGGAAGAGCTCCCCGCTTCCCCAACAACATATGTGTGTTGTCTTCCTGATAACGCCATCCTGCCTGGGTGAGGTGACATCTCATGGTGGTTTTTATCCGCTACAGCTGGGAAGGGAGAGGAGCGAAATGAGGTTGGATAATGGTCTCCAGAGCACAGTTACACGGAGCGGGTGGCTCTGGATGTCTGCAGCCCAGTGAGGTGACCTGTGATGTATTTGATGAGCAGCTACAAGAAGAGCCCAGAGTGTCCAAACAGAAGGCAGTGATTAGCAGCTGAAAATGTGAATTACCCTGATTTGATCTGGACACATTGTATCACATTGAACCCCTATATATGTATGATGATTATGTGTTATAATAAATTAAAAATGTATAAGGAGACACAAATGTGACATTTGATCATTACTGTACATGTATTGAGGCATTACACTGTATAGCATACATATGTACAAATTAAAACATTTAAAAGATACATAAAAACCATCACTGTTTTGGTTTATATAGAGATGTCCCCGGGCAGCCTTATGAAATCATAGGCAGGAACACAGGATGGGGACTGTGTTTTAGAGGCATTGGAGTGGACTTGCTCTCGGAGGTGGCAAGGTGGAACGGGAATGTCACTGGGAGTGTGGCCTCTTCTGGCTACTCCCTTGACTCTGTTCCCTCCAAACCATGCTGGAAGCAGCATCTCCTCGGCTCTGCCCTCAGCTGGCTGGCCTGGAGTGGAAACATGAGCCTGTCCTTTATGTTTTGGTATGGATGCGCCTCTCCCTCCTTTGCGTTTTATGTGTTGGGTACCGTGTTTCAGCAATGAGAGAAGTAGCTGAAGTTTTGCTAACAGAAGTGGGATCATTCCTGTGATGTTACCTGACTGACCGTGTGGTTCAGGAGCCTTTGGAACTTAACTCAGACTTGATGAGGGAGTCTGTTGAGAGCTCATGTCAGAATGCTGACAATGATGCATCTGTTTAGAATGAACTCAAGAGATTTCAGTTGGGAAATAGAACCCAACTGGCAGTTGAACTGTTGAGTAAGTATATTATGCTTTGGCAGAGAATTTGTCTACATTCTGCTCATACCCTGACATGTTGGGGTAAGCTGAGATTAAAGGTGGTGGAGTAGTGAATGTGGTGGAGGAAATTTGAAGGCAGCTGAATGTTGAGGCTGTAGCATGGGTACTATTGGAGGCTTTCAGTCAGATCTGTGTTGAGAATCAAGAAGAAACGGTACAGCTGTGTGATTTTAAGAGTTCAAGTTTCACCTTAGAGTGGAGGCCTGTAAACCTGAGCAGAGGAGAGCTTGGTTGCTGAAAAGATTAAAGAGAAGCCAAGTACTTTGGTCAGAACAATAGGGAAAGTGGATGGAGAGCTTGTCAAGGCCCCAACTCTTTGCAGGGTTGAAATTGTAAGGATGGAAGACGCTGCTTTGAGAAGAGAACCCTGGGCAGTCAGTGCTTTCCAAAATGCATTACCTAGGGAATTTGTTGCCTAGGGTTCTTCTGTTCACAGTGCTGAGCCTTCTAGGGACTGAGAGGCCTCTCAAGCGGGTTCAGAGGGGCCTGGCTACTGCCAAGATGGTGGCAGGCCTTGGTGTTATCCACGTGGTGCTGGTTTTACAGGCAGGCAGAATGCAAGAGTTGTAGGATCAGGAAGCCTTTTACCCAGATATCAGAAGAAGGCTGAGGAGGCCAGGCAGTGGGGCCCTGAGAAGGCAGTGTATGAAGTCACCCCAGGAAGCTGGAGAAACCAGGAACACAGAATGAGGAAAGCCATAAGGAGGGGGAAAACCGGAGCAAGAGAGAAACCCAGGCACTATTACCCCTAGCAGTGCTGTAAGGACGCGGCCACGTCAGGAGCACAGCTTGCCCTGAGTGCTGGGCACAGAGCCAGAGGCTCATTACCATTGACCCTCCTGGTTTCAGGTCTGCTGTAGTCCCACTGGCTTCTGTCTTCCTGTTTCTTCCTTTGGAATGCGAATGGCTACCCACATGTTAGTAGTGTTTAACTTTTTGTTATTTACGAGGACTCACTGCTGAGAGTTTGCTGTGAGTCTCAGACAGGACTTAGGCCTTGGCCTGTTCAGCAGTGCTGGACCTGTTAAGACTTTGGTGCCTCTGAGGAGGGGACTAAAGGCATTTTGCAAGAGCTGCACATGAATCTCTTGGGATCCGGGGTGTATTACGGCCGGATGTTCCTCAGGAGCCTCACGTGCTGGCAGAGAAGCTTTAGTAAGGACCTCGGATTACTTCTGGCTGACTGGTCTTAGCAGGCGGGGCCTGGTCAGGAGAGGCAGTCACTGGGCTGCGGCCTGGACTGGTTATCTTCCTCCCTGGCCTTTCCAGTCTTTCTCTGCTTCCTGTCAGTCATGCCCCTCGGCCATGCAAGGAGTGAGACTACTGAAGCGTGAGCCCAAATACATCTCTCCTTTAAGGTCCCAGGTGTTGGGGACTGTGTGTGAGCACTGCCTGCGTAGGATATCTGACAACCCGAACCCAAAATTGTACACACCCAGTTGCTTTAAATATTTCCAGCCAGCAGTTTGTGAGTCACTGAGACTGTCCCACACTGGCTTTTGCCAAAGATACAATGAGCCCCGGGCTGTTAACCCTGAGCTGCCTCCAGCCTTAGAGCCCTGTGTCCTGGAGGCTCCAGACCACGGTGCTGAGCGGCCTCGGTGACCTCCCTCCGCGCCTCCCTCCCCGGGGGATCGGCTCTGCTCTGCGGCACTGGATCCCAGGCCTCAGGCCTTTTAATTTTATTGCTAGTGTATGTGTGTGATACATAATAACTACATCCAGTTTGGGGAACTGGTACATAGGCTGTATCTTGGCCATTTTTGATCCCCCTTTCCCCTTCTTGTCTCCATAAATTCTGACCCCTTGTCCTCCAAGCCCAAATGAAGCTTACTGTGCGATCTGCTGCCACCTCCTGGTCATATCTTTTCTTGATCACCGAAATCTTCATGCTCGTCTCCTCTCGCTAGCACATAATCTCCTCCAGTAGAAATCAGGAAGATACCAATCCTAAAATTGCAGATACCTACTAATATATCCTCAGATCCAGAATTTATAAGATCGAAAAGACAGTGAGAGATTTTGGCATATCATTCTTACCATAGAAATCTAAGTAGAAGTAGTGAGGTTCTCTACGTGATGCAGAACCCTGATTATAAAGTTCTTTTCCCCTCCAAGCACACCTCATATGCTTAGAAAAGTTAATGAGACCTTAGGCTTAACCAGGAGGATCATGTTTTTGTCTTGGTTCAAAATAGAGACCCTGTCACTAGCAATTAATAACAAAGTTATCCAAAATCTATAAAGTTTAGAAACTAAAAACATCTTTCCAAATAACCTGTGAAACCAAGAAGAAATTATAATACAGAAGAGAACACGTTTCAGATGGAATGCACATGACAAGTTTACAGATAGATTCGTCCATAAAACAGCAAAAGCAAGCGGGTCACAGGGAAGTTTGGCAGAAGTAATTGACATCCATGCGGAGGTCAGCAACATACACGTAGGGCCTTGTTGGAGATCTGTTGGTTATTCTTCTACTTCTTGTTATAGTACAGTCCAAAGGCCAGGGGACTGACAGTCTAGATACTTCACAGAGCATCATATTTGTCCACGGTATAGACCGAGAAGGGGCAGGCATGTGGGTATCAGGGCAGACGCATGCGTCCCCGAGTGGGAGACAGCCCCCAGATGAAGGGGCCTTCCACATCAGCGGCGATTTTAGCAAGTTCTCTGACCTGTGTCTGAACTGAAGGACGGATTGTTATTGCAGTTCGCATTCCCCTCCCCAAGAAGGAAGCACCCAGGGCTCAGAGGAGGAGCTTCTGGGCCTCTCTGAAGGTTTGGAGGCACTGTGGTGCAACACGCTTAGCGACACCGTGCTGACTCACGTGCTGGGCGACACGGGAGGCCACCAGCTGTGATGGGAAAGGGCTCGCAGCAGGTCCAAGCGGAGTAAAAGCAGCCTTAACATTTACGACTCAGTAAACTCTGTGGTATTAGGGTTATATGGAGCGGGAAAAGGCACTATGGGGAGATGTAGCAAACACAATAGGAGAATCATGAGCATTCTGTGGACTTCTCCATGACCAAGTCTATACCATGTACCTCCACGGCACCCCTGTGCACCCCAACAGCTCCTGACACACTACTGGACTCAAGTGGAGATGGAATACCTACCATGGGCATTCATGAGGCCAGACGGCCCCAACATGAGCTTGGCTCGTTAGATCTACGACGGCCCAGTAGCAGTCCAGGCCCAAAGGGAAGGAGCACAGGAAGGCATGGGCAGGGCCAGAGGACACATGCAGGGTAGCATGAGCAGGTGATGCAGATTCCCCACGTTAGCAAGGACGGTGGCACGAGACTCTCTCTCTCAGCTTGTAGTCATGTGAGTGTTCCTATGTTGTACCAGGAGGATACACGTTAAGCTCAGTTCACTGGAAGGCCAGCTCAGGACGCTGACGC
>PVIC010043277.1:0-15492 GCA_004025085.1 Thryonomys swinderianus | reverse complement strand
GATGTGTTTCAGGCTGATTCATCATCTTTCCTATACATCCTTACCAAAATCAGACTTTCATTAAGTTTAGTCATTTTAATTGATGTTCTGTGGTATCTATTATTTTTTTAATTGAATTCTTTATTGGTACATTTTGTAGACAGCTCACAGTCACACTCAACATTGGGGAATTTGTACCAGTATATGACATGAGTTAATTCTCATTTTTACTCTTATCCCTATGCACCCCACAACCCACACCCCTTTATACATGTGTTTTCTTTTCCTTTCCAAAGCATATTTATTCTTTCCCCTACCACATTCCATTTGAGCGTTTCCTATTTCACAATCTATTATTATAATAATTCGCTGTTTCCTGAAGTGCCTTTTAATGTCTTACATGCCATCCATATATTTTCTGCAGTGAAATATCTTTAGGTTTTGCTTGTTTTTTTTTTTTAATTACCTTCCTTCTTACTTGAGTTCAATATATATTCTAGGTCCAAGACCTATATCAGAGATACACTTTTGCATGTATTCCCCCCAGTTTGTGGATTGTCTTTTCATTGTCTTCAGTCTGTTTTGAAGAGTAACAGCGTTTAGCTTGCAGAGGCTCCTTTCCCTTTTCTCTTATTGCACTGATTCTTCAACCAGTGGAAGGAGACAAATTCTTTTGTCCCATTTTGGCTGATAGTAGAACAGGACCACATCAGATTGTTCCCCTTTTGTGGACTTATGTCATTTTCTCTGCCCACAGTGAATTTAGGCATAGAATGAAGGAGCAAGTAAAGTGAAAGTTTTATGACATCATTACAGGCCTTAAGTTTTCTCAACCTACATGCCAGTGCATTGTGAGTTTCTCTTCTACTCAACGGAGGGAAATTTCCCAACAAGTGTTTCCTTGAAGTCCCTGTATCTCTTGCAAAATGTAAATTTTGGAAGAGGCCAGGAGAGATTTGGGTCTTAATAACATTAATTATGATAGAATATTTATGATTTTAAACTACTAAATATCCTTGAGGCATTTGTATCACTTAAAATTCAGAGGCAATAAATTTACTTTGTTGATTAGCCATTTCATTCATTCATTTGGAAAGAAAGTCAAAAGCCAAATTTTCAGCGACGTTTTAAAATATCCTTCAAAAATGATGCTTTGTATTGCTCTAAAATCTCCTTACACAAAATGCGTATGTATTAAAGTGTTAAATTAAAAATTGATATTTGTTTCCAACCCATACTTATTAAATTTCTAGGCTATGGATCTGCATGCAATTTTTATATAGATCTAAATCTGAGAAGCATGGGCAGAAATGTCTATTTTTGTAAGTTAGTTCAGTTGTATACATAGGTTCTGGGCTCTATAGTGGGCTCTATACTCCTTTTTCTATATAATTAAAATTGTGTGTTACTAAATAAAGTGTTAAGAAAACCAGAAAAGATTCCCACACCTAACTACCTCTGGGCAAGAAAGAGTTAACTTGCAGGAGGTATGCTCTGCTTGATTATTGCCTGCTCTAGGCTGAAATGCACCTAAGCCTATTGGCTGCAGGCAACTGGGTCCCTAAGGGGTGTGGGGCAGAGACATCAATGGTCAGAGGCATCATTTGCTGCCTATTCTATGGGACTGAGAAAAGTGAATGACATTTTATTGAAGTCAGTAGTAGAAGAGTATGGCAGAAGTCATTTCCTAGAAGTTGACATTTGCCTGTAGAGGTATAGTATGTGATAAAGAATGACTTTTTAATTTTTTCTAATAAAATAAAAACTTCCTAGTAACTTTTTCATGTTAACTGATATGTAAGTATAGTGCTAAAAAAATTAGAACATTGTTTATCATGAAATACCAAAAACTCCACATTCATTTACCATGTGAGATCATCCACATGATCTCAAAACTTTCCAACAGACAGTGAAAACTTCTAGCCATATTGGATATGCACTGTTCTTTGCTACCTCTTCACCGCTGTGCACAAATTTCTCCCAACTCACTGATTTTCTATTCACTTTTCAAAGATAGACTTAAATACTAACCACACCCCTAACTCTCCACCTTCACCCCCCAGTGTAAAGGTTCTCTATGTCCTTCCGCTTTCTTCCATCTAGCAGGAATTCATTACTTTGCCTAAATATGTTTCCTTATTATTGCAGGATGTCAGACACCATCTTGATAGAAGGCTAACATTTGCTTCATAGAAGGTAGCTACCAGTGTTTCATTGCCTAGAATGCTTCCTATCCATTTGCTATAGCTTGGATCTTAAATGTACTCGAGGCCCATGCTTCAGAGGCTTGATAGCTGGGAAGGGACTACTGGGAAGTTATGGAAACTTTAATAGATGGGACTGAGTGGAGGTCTTTAGCTCATTGGGAGCATGCCCCTGAAGGGAAATTATGGTCCTTGATCCATCTCTTCTTCTTTTCACTTCCCAGCTAATGTGAGCAGCTCCTGCCATGACGTACTTCCTCCGTGCAGGCCAAAAGCAATGCAGACAATTGATAATGAACTAGAGCCTCTGAAGCCACAAGGCCAAGTAAACTTTGTTTCATTATAAGTTGATTATCTCAAGCATTGATATCATGATAGAAAAGTTTCAACATGTTCCTATTCTAACATGACCCATATTTTAAGACCAATACAAATCCCATGTCTATCTCAAATTCTTGCCAAACTACAGAAGGCCACTACTATTTCTCTTTTCTGAGACTCTAAGTGACAGTAACTCTTCTTTGGCATTTTGCATAATTTTATTCATTATTGCATTTTTATATTTCAAATTAAATTGTAAGTTTGTTGTAGGCTGCATATCTTTAATAGCTTTTTCTTACCTTACAAGGCTGTCAAGGGAACATGGATATTCTGATATTTCCTGGAGAAATCCAATGTAGGAAGAGAGAACTATATTTTAACATGCAATTTAGATTGTTAACTAAGTCATACCTGTACTTCTGATATCTCACTGAGGCTAAGCATCTACAGGAAAGACTCTCACATGTCTTTGTATTCCCACTTGATAATAGAGTAACATTTGTAGAATTAGTGATCAGGAAGAACTTTCTTGTATAAACAAAAAATACGATATACTGTACTTCTAACTCATAGTGTTTTATTTTATTTTTCCCTATATTTTAATATGCATTTTAAAACTATAGTATCAATAAGCAGAATGACATAGACCTAGAGGAAGTAGTTCAAATGTACTCTGCTGTTTACACACTGAAGTTTTTGTCCATGCTGTTTCTGCTTCTAGAGTTCTCTTTCCATCTTTCTTGGTCAATTTTAATTCATTCTTCAAGCCCTGGGTTAGAGTTGTGTCCTTTAGGAAATCTTGTTAGAACTTTAGGAGTTGTCATCCTCCTCTCTATGTCTGTAGTATGCTACCTACCTATCTGTTTTAATCCTTAGCTATGTTCATATGTCCTGTTACGTATCTGTTAAACTATATGCTCTTTTAGATCAGAACTGTGTCCTGGTGGTCTGTTACTTCACAATATAACCCTTTGTCCTTCCCCATCTTGTGGAGCTGGGTTTAATATCACAAGCATCTAATTAATCTGATTCTTAACCAAGCAGTGATTTTGTTACCTAGAGTTAATTTGGGAGAGCCTGGAGATATTGGCATTTGCTGCAACTGTGGGGTTGCAACTGACACGTGATTGGTAGAGATCAAGCAAGTTGCTAAACACAATGTACAGCTCAGTCCCTGTCCACCACCATCTCTCCACTCTCAAATATAACTCTGTAGTCAACTGTATCAGTAGTGCTGATGCTGAGAAACCCTAGCTTGAATTGTACTACCAAAAAGTGCTATGTGCTGCAAGTGATACTTTGCAAATTTTAGAGGCTATGCTTGGATTGTTATATTGGTTTTTTTTGGAAGACTTAGATATACTTTAAAGTTGGGAATGAACTTGTAATAACAGCAATTTCTGATATGCTGGTGAAACAGCTTGGCTTCTAAGTATGATCAATGTTGGAAATTAGAAGTTAAAAGCTTTTGTTCATGCAGGGTTCTTTAGGTTGACTAAAAACCTTCCTCCCCAACTCTATGAATTAGTTTCAAGTGAATTTAAGAAGAGCAAATCTTTGTATGTGAAAGATCAATCCCATAGGGATTTGGAATAGCTTCTTCTGGTCATTTATGAACTGAACTGGGGAACTTTGTGAATTTTATGTGCTAAATGTAACCATACTCCCACATAAAACTGCAGGGGGAACTGTACTTACACAGGAGAGACTCTGGTATGTAACCACATGCAAACACAGCTTTCAAATGACTTCAACTCACCTACTTAGACCAAAGAGGCTGTCAGTTAATTTAACAAACTATCCCTGTTCCCTGATCTTTGGGCCATAAAAATTGTTCATCTGCTCAGTCACAGGCCATTTAATTTTGGATGCATCCTTGCCAGTTGGTTACAGTAATTAGCATTCCCTGTATTGTGGCAGCTTCCCTGAAGCTATGCTAAGTAGGGTTGCACTTTTGTGTGGAAACATAAGCTGGGTTGTGCAAATGAGCCTGGCCACCCATCTTAGAGACAGAAGCCCTAACTACCGTCTTCTTGGCTTGGGGTGCCTTCCAGGCCCACCTGCAGATCTTATTTACTGATTATTAATGACGAGAACTGTAGGCAGCTGTGAAAGGCACAGCATGGCAACTCAAAGCTGCAGCACAAAACTATCCTCTGCGGGGCTGTAATTTTCTTGAATGACACCTGACTTCATTTTAATTTCTTTCTTCGCTCCAAATGCACTTGTGCTGGAGAAATGCAATAGAAATTCAATGAGCTCCACGTTTAATAGGCAGACTTGCAACATTTGTTGGTGCATCTGTTAGTTTCCTGGCAGAAGTGGTGCATTTGGAGAGGAAATATATGTTGTGTTTGTTCCAGAGTTGGCACTCAACTTGTAAGGCAATGATTCAGCAGAGCCCCTGGAGAGACACCAAAGAACAAGGTTACCTGGTGGCTCATTGGTGCCAGTCTATGGAGATCATATATTATATGGGTTGAAAAATCAAATTTGATAGAATCAATGTTAATCTTCAAACAGCACCAGTGTTTATGCTTGGGAGATCACATTTTAATTTTAGTTTAGAGAAACATGATATTCTGCATAAGATTAGAAAATGAATTGACCTCATTAGGAATTAAAACTGGGTTTACTTATTTGAAATATCTACATCTACATTGTAGTTTGGTAGAGCTTCACTTTTGGTTTCCCAGGAAACCTCCATGCAAGAGTTCATAAGAAGCCTTCTCCATATATCGCTTCATATTCAGAGTAGTTTTATATCTTGTCCTAATATGCAGAAAGTAGTATTTCATGAGTAGAATTCAGTCTTGCATGGTTAATTTCCAGATTAATTGGAGGGACACCTTGAGTGTAATTAGAAATAGCTAATGTTTTCTTTTACTTGACTGATGCTGATGCAAATATGATGCTTTAGCTCACATTAGTTACCTTCCTGTCTTTTCCTGCGAGGCTGAATTGTTCAAATGAATAAAAGCATGTTAAGTTGAAGTTTTCTGAAGTGAAGAACTTATAAATTTTATGATGGATTCGGTATTTTGTTTTCCTACTTAATCACCACATTTGCTAAGCACAGTGAACTCTGTTAATTAAAAAATGATCTACGTAGTCTGGATACAATTAATCTTTATTTGCATATGTTTGAAGGTAAAATAAGGCAAAGACTACAAGTAAGGAAAAGAGTCACTCAGTATTTGGTGACTGCAGGTAGTGGGTGACTGACTGAAAAATGAAAAACCAGCTATGTGTTGCTGTTTTACTTTGTATTTCTTAATCGAGTCTACAAAGGGTCATTTTCATAAATGTGAATATAACTAGAAGAATCCAATAAGAAAAACAGAAAAAAAAAGGGCTCAGGTCCAGTAATTGCTCAGATCTTTTGTTACAGAAAAGGAAGAAAGGAAAAGATAGAAGAAGTCACAGAATACAGCACAAAATAGCCACAGCAGGAGAAGCAAGGAGCAAAAAAACTATAGAAAATTACTTTAGACTCCATCACTAGAGCTGAGGCAGGAGGAAGAAGCACAAGTTCTCATTGTTTGTGATGTATTTTGTTACAGCAGGTATCTTTTAAAGCCATATCAGGAGGCTAAGATTTGCTTCCAATTTCCTGCTATTACTTTTTTTATGATAACAAAAGTAGTCTTGCTTTTGATAGAGGAGGAGTAAAGAATGTAAATACTTGTCTGAGAGCTTTGTGGTGAATGGCTTTGAATTGGCTCTTTATTGACAAACTCAACCTCAATTATAAATGAGGGGAAAGCAAAGTGTAAAGGGAGTCTTTCCACTGGGTCTCTCAGCAGGTTATCCTGGTCAATGTCCAGAATGAAACAAGAGAAGAGGAATTCAGAGTCTCTAAAATTCTGAACTCCATTTTTACCACCCTCAATGCTGTGGAAAGTGGGGATAAGAAGACTATGGAGGATGAGCGACCTCTTAAATCAATGCAAGGAACTTTTTATTTTGGCAAGAAGGCTATTTCTAGGAAAGCCAGTGGGACAGAAAGAAACAAAAATCCCAAATTTTTGAACTTCAGAGAGAGATTTTTCTTATATGGCATAAATATACATAATTTTCTCAGTCTCATCTGTTGTCCATAACAATTCACTCCTTATAATGTCACCTCAGCAAACTATGTCAAATGTAGGGGGAAAAGAAAGTGATGGTAACAGTCATAAAATCATATAAAGTAAGAACTGACAGGAACTTTAACATCACCCAAACACAGAAAGTAAATTCTTAAGAGATTAGTTTCTTTTCAGGGATCGGGCAAAACAGTGGCTAGGCTGCCTAATTCTTATCATGGCGTCTGCTCTGCATTGTTATTAACTCAAAGAAGATGAGGGAACTGTTGTAATGTCATTGAATCCTGGTTTCAAAAGTTTTCTGATTCAGTACTGATTATCACTGCAGTTCAGGGGGAAACAAGTGAATCCAAATTTGTCCTAACTTTCTATGAGGATGATATCCAATTCTGTGAGTTATCCTTGGGAAGTCAATCAATCCTTCAGTCATTCTGAAAATAGTACACGCTCTTAGCCATGATTTCACTTTCTGTAGTTTCAATTACCACTTGTCAAACAAAGTCTGGAAAGCTCAGTGTTTGCGTTAATGAGAGATGGGGATGGGTATTTTGGTGTTTCAACCAGAAATGGAATCTTGATACCAGATGAGAGCTTAGTTTAAATGTTTAACCAGGTAACATTCAAGGAAATACAATAATAATTATAATGACTTATTAAAAAGTTCTGTGTCAGGTAATATGTTTGCATTTTTAAAATATTATTTGACAATCTCACAAATGTAGCTACTATTTAGGTATTCTTTAATATGAATAAAAAGTTAGGAGAGGTTTAGCAACTTGTCTGGTTCCTGCACTGTGAAATAGTGTGAAAGAACAGGGATGTAAATCCAGCTCTCAAAACAGAGGCCAAGTTGTGTGCTCTTAACCTGCAGTCCTGGACTTTGAGATTTCACCTGCACTAAAAAAGAAATAGCAACAGTTATAGGTAAAGACATTAACTGAGGGTTGCTAGCACGTTAGTTTTGCAAAGAAAAATCGTTTCAGGAAAGAAAACATTAACATACTGTCCCCACAAGAGCACTTTTTCTTTTTTCTTTAGTGAGTTTCTTGATACTTTTTTAAGTATACATTATGATCACGTTTATCATTGAGAATTTGTATCTATACATGGTATATCTTGATTCTTATTTTCCCCCATTCCCCTGCTCTCCTTTTATTCCCTCTACCCCCCATATACATAAACAGAGAACTAGTAAGGAAGATATGATTAGTTAGAACTTGCTTCAGTGAAAATAAGTACAGTTTTATGAAAATTCATTGCAGGGTGCTTATTTTTCACCTTCCGCTCTGATTGTCTCTGCTGGGCGTGGGCCTAGGATTGGCATCTGGTGTTACAGCAGTGCTGAATGGTAGCAGAAGACCTTGACACCTGTCGGCGTTAGTTAGGATCTGCTGTCAGGCTCTGCAGGAGCCAGACTGCCTGAGTTGGGAGGTCAGATTTGGGGCTAGACTGGAAGATGAGAATAACCTATAGTTATTTCCAGAAACACCATTTTCAAGCTCAGCAAATATCTCAAAAAGGGATGAGAGGGATCAAAGGAAGATAAGAAGAGAAAGGAACAGGTTTGGCATCGTGTTTGAGTAAAAGACAACAGGAAAATTCTTTTTTCATAAGAAAAACTTAGAAAAACTGATGCAGAGAAAGGTGAGCCATGATGGAATAAGGGCAGGGAAATATGACTGGTGACCAAATGTTCTACATCCTCATTAAGGAACGAAAGGGGACTTTGGCTAAAATAGCAGCACGGAGGTAATAAATCAGACATGAGGAGAACATGATGATATGTGGCTTCTGAAATATTGGAAGTAAGAGTAAGAAGCCCCATTCTCACTCTTTAGCATCATTAATTCTTTGCTGTTGACTAATCTGAATGATGGAATTCATTTTTCTGATCCCCTCATTGCTATTTAGAGCTGAAGCTGAGTCCAGGACAGGTCTTTTCCACTTGCCACCTTGCATTTTTCACTCTGATAAACTATTTTTAAAATCTCTTTCTCAGGGCTGTCTCCAAGATTGAAACAAAGAACTTTCTTTTTAAAGTTTGGGAAGACAAGTATGGATGATTGGATAGGGAGACATCCTACATCTATCTCAATTTGGCCTTTAGAAATCATAGCAATACTGTGTCTACAGACACATAGACTAATACTAATCTACCTATGACTGTGGTATTATGGCAAGGGATGCACAACTCAGCACTTCAGAAAATGGCTTGGGAATGGAGGTGAGTATGAGTTTTATGATAAGGCCGAGCAAAATCAAAGTGTATGGTAGTCTGGTACTCAGGAGACCTGAGTTCATGTATTTACTTTTTCTCTAAGAATAGTTTTAGGACTTTTAGCTTCTTCATAGTGCATTTAGACTCCCCTGGTTATCTACTAGGAAACTATGTCTATTATGAAGAAAGTAGGTATGTCTTAGGATTCTTGAATATTTTGGAGTGTGATTTTACCAAATACTCCATATTAAGCATTATGGCAATCTGACAAGGAAAGTAGTATTTTCTCCATGATATAGATGAAGAATCTGACCCAGAGAAGTTAGCTGCATAGCTCAAAGGCACACTATAGGTAGATAAAATTGAAACCCAAAGCTATCTAATTCTAAGTATTGTTTTCACCTACACAAGGAATTCTTCAATTGGATTGTGCATATGGACCACATGGGGGCCTTATTAAAGGGCCTTATTTAACTACAGATACTTGTTCCATTGGTCTAGAACATGGCTTAATGTTCTGCATTTCTTTTTTGTTTGTTTGTTTGTTTTTAGACAAGGTCTCACTTTGTAGTTCAAACTGGCCCTGAGCTCACTATGTAGCCCAAGAAAGCCTTGAATTCAGCAATCCTCTGCCTCCTGAGTGCTGGGATTACAGGTGTGAGCCACCACGCCCGGCACTGTGGTATGTGGTATTGATTGTTGATGGGTGTGAGTCTTCACTCCCAGCATTGTATGTGGTTACCAGGAATCGACCTCAGGACCTTGCGCTTGTAAGGCAGGCGCCGGAACCACTGAGCTAACCCTCCAGCCCTGTAAAGTCTTTTTATATATTAAGTCTTACAATGGTTTTTCCTATCTTTTTTTAGTACGTTCCTTCTAATTTAACATTTAATTTTATAGTTTGCAGCATGAAGCATATCATAAATTTTTATTTAGTTAAATATTCATTTACTGAAACCTCAGTAATTTCAATAGCTATTTTTAAAAGATTTTTTGTGATCCTTTTGTTATCTTCAAATAAGTGTGATTTCCTCTTCCTACTCCTTTCCTTTGCAATTCATACACACGTCTTGTTTCTTATTCTCATTTTTTTGTATTTGCTAACATTTGTGGACTATTGTTAAAAGTAGAGAAGACAGGGAATTTCCATCCTGTTGCTATCTTTAATTATCAAGGGTCTAATGTTTCACTGTGTAGAATTATCTCTATTATTGTTTTCCGACTTTCATACAGTGAAAATGGTTTCTTTTTATTTTTGACAAGGGCTGATTGCTAATTTCAATGAGAACACCACCAGTTTTTGACCCTACAACTGCCAGCACCCCGACACCAAAAGGGAACTTCAAACTACTTAAGTTTTCTAGGTATGTCCTTGGGATCCCTTTTGGCCACAACAACTAAGTTGGAGTCTCTTTCTGGTATTTTTGTATTCCGCAGAAGAATCAAGAGACCACAAAAAATAATTAAGATATTAGCTGCTGAAACCTTCACCTTTTGCTCAAAATATCTGCATTCACCAGAAGCTCCAGAGAAAGTTAAGTGTCCAAATGATAGAGGCTTTCACTATTTCCACTCTGAGGCAGAATTCCCAAGGACTGTCCTTTGATCAGGAACCACTCAGAGAAAGGTTCGGGTCTCTTACTCTTCAGGCCCCTGCACCTCTCCTCCTCTCACCTTGTCTGCTTGGGACCACTGATACCAATTGTTTTAGAAATTCTGTGGCCAAGAAATTCCTCCCTGATTCCTACCTACTTGGTCTTGAACATTCTTAAAGGAAGTAGAAAAACCAAAGAGGGGGAAGCAAATAAACCATTTGATCATCTCAGAAAGAATACTTCCTTGTGAAAAGACAAGCCCTTGAAATTCTGGAAATTATAGAACTGATTTGTTGAGAAAGAAGCAGAGACAGAGTGACCTGCATACTTTACAACCTTTCTGTGGAGAGCCAAAGGGCAACCGCGCCCAAAAGATGGTGCTGAAGGAGTAGGTCAAGTGGTCTATATCCGCTGAAAAGCAAATCTATATTTAGGCATTGCCTGATCAGCCAGTTCGCTTCCGCTGTATAGCCGCCTATCCCAGAATGCCACGTGTCCTTCAGGCATTGGCTGATGACTAGGTATATATATATACTGGGAGAGACCTGAGAAGACCCTTTTTTGTTTTTGCTCGAGCAAAGGATCCTGAATAAAACAGCAGAAAGAAGAGTTCGCGGTCGCGTCTTCCTTGCTGGTCGAGGGGGAAGCGACACCTTTCTTCAGATAAAAGTGTGTTGCAGACTGGAGATTTGGCTCAGTGGTTCTGGTGCCTGCCTCGCAAGCGCAAGGTCCTGAGTTCTATCCTTGGTAACCACATACAGTGCTGGGTGTGGTGACTCATGCCCATCAGCAATCAGTACCACACCCCACAATTTTGGGTGTGGTGGGTCACGCCTGTAATCCCAACACTCAGGAGGGGAGGCAGACAGGAGGATTTCTGAGTTCAAGGCTGGCCTGGGCTACATAGTGAGCTCAGGGCCAGCCTGACTACCCCGTCTCAAAAAAAAAAAAAAAAAAAAAAGTGTTTGTTGCCCTTGAAAGGCATTATGACGAAGTAGGTAAAAAGAAATGTCAAAGTTTTGAAACTATTAATTCAACTCCAACATCTTTACCTCTTTGATCTTGCATAAATTATTTAACCTCTCTGTGTCACAGCTTTTATCAAATAAAAGGGCCTACTAAAGGTATCTAATAGAGTGCTGTAGAGAATTAAATAAATTAATGTTATATGTAATTTTTATACAATATTTATATATGTGAACACATTGACACTACAAATTTATTTATAATATGAGTATATAAGCACTATATGTTATTATATACTCTGTACATATACAGTTTTTATTTATTTCTTTGCTTTTGTCTCCAGGCTGTTAATTTCTAGATTCTTGGCTCTTTGCCTCAGAGAAGTTGTGCCACTGGCCACTTTTTCCCATATATAGTGTTTAAAACAAGTCATTGCACATGATAAACTATCATTGAGGTGAAAAATGTTCTCTCTTTATTGTTTTAAATCCGAGTTCTTTGCTTTTTACTTATCAGAAAAATCTTGCCAGTTATTAGCATAGACTTATTTTTAGATTCTAGCATGGAGAGAATTTTATATTAAAAACCACCATATATTTTGCTACATATAAAATATTATATGTATTTTCTTATTAAGGTAAGAGAGGTTGTAGTTTGATAGGTGGATATCATCTTCTAATTTTACAATGGGAGTACAAGGTAACACTTATATTCAGAAACTACTATGATGGATATACTGCCACCTAATTGCTACCACTATATTTATGACAACTCTTGGTAGTCTTTTTTTTCTTGGTAGTCTTATTATGAGGTTCAACCCAAATTTTTGAAATAATAGCTTTATGAAAACAAACCTCTAGCAGACATCAAAATAAATATTTTTGTATGTTAAATTGCATGTATGACAGAATCTATATTTAGTTCAGACTACACCTGAGTGCCATATTTAGAGGCTACCAGTTATAATCCAGTATCTTTTTTAACTTCATAGAAAATATAAATATATATTATTTATATACAGCATTATACATTCACCCAAAAGGTTTCTACTTTTGTCAGAAGTAGAATTCAGGTTATTGATAAAAGCCATTTAATATCTCATAGCCTGAATTGTCATTTGGTATAAATCCTTACTACTTACACCTGGATCTGCAGATTTGCAGCATGAACATCTCTAGGAACTAAGACCTACTGACTCCTTGACAACTCTCAATGTGACTCATAGGCATATTAACCATTGGCTATGTGAACCATTGGCTTAGTGAAGTGGTTCTTGACCTTTTCTGTATTGAATGCATCCAGTAAGGATGCATTCTATAACAAGGAAACCAGAGTTTCTGAAGGTGAAACCAAGGTCTTATTATTTTTTGAAATGCTCTAAATATTCCATATGTACAGACAATTTTGAGAACCAGTAAACTAGAACCAACCTAGAAATCTCCAAGACTTTCCTTTGTTTTAAACCTTCAATTTCTATTTAGAGTTTATGAGCACAAGCAATCTGCCTTAGCTAGAAGCTAGCAAGAGTAGAGCAAGCTTTCTGTGCAACAAGACCTAGGGTCTCCAGAAACTCAGGCATCCAGTTAGATCCATATTCTGCATGATTTGAAAGTACTCATATCATAAGTTAAGGGTAGCATTTCCTTTCATGTGATTTGCGTTGGCCATTGTCTAATGAATTTTATGCAGGGTTGAGGAGTAACTGGCAATATAACTAAATGTTAGAGTATATCCTGCATATATCTCATTACAATGTTTATTCTCTTTCTTTAAAAATTTTTAATACATATTTACAGTACATAATGATTCCTTGTGGGGGTACATGTACAAAACACATTTTAGTTCTTTTTTGATTCCCTTCATTTATGGTGATGATGGGACCCAGAGTTAGTGGAAGGCACCATGAAGTGGTCTACTGGGAGCACCTCTACCCTAGCAATCAGTCTTAGGCTCAGCCCAGCACCCTGGTGATGGGGTCACATCCCAGAGAGCAACAGTGTGCTATTTTGAAAGACTTATGCCCACTAAGTTCTCTAAGTTAATATATATACATTTCTTAACCTCTAGAGAACTTCCCTTATTTGCATTGACTCTTAGTGACCTACCCCAAGGCAAATACCAGCCTGCAGTCAGAGGTATGGTTTAAAATAGAACTGTGTATTTAATGAATATCAATTTCTACAGAGATGTTTTGTGGTATTTTATGCTAGCAGCATCTATACACTTGTGTGTGTGTGGATCAACCAGGCTGCAGGCTGGAGACCAGCTCAGTTCAGGAGGTAGAAGAGTAATGTTAATAGTATCAAGGGTAGGTACTAGACCTTCTGCCTACGACCTCCCTTGTTCATTTCATTAATGTGATTACAGCCTTTTCATTTTTTTTTCACTCACTTGTGACTTGGCTCATTAACACATGACCTTTGCAAAGGGAAGGCTGACTTGAGGTGAGAGAACAGCAGGAAAACATAAACTTATAAAGATTCAGCTCTCACAGCAGCCTTACAGCTTGAAAAGATACGGGGGTGGGGAGGGAGAGGGACAGAATATCACAAATAAGCAATGTTATTGTTGCTTTGAGTTCTTGCAAATAATTGTCTAGACCCAGGCAATGGTTACTGCTGAAAAATGCCCTTAGGAGACTAAAGAATAAAAGGGAGCCACCTGAGAAATTAAAATTTAGGGAAAAACAACTATTAGCATGTATAGTGCTACTTTTTCTACCCTTTTAATGTATGTAAATCTAGTTCATATTGTAATAATAATTTCATGGTGGGTCTGAATGAAGCTAATAAACTCTAGATGGCTCCTTGATGCTATTTGCGTGTGAGGTGTTAGTTAACATATTATGATTGCATCATGCCGTGACAGTGAACAAAGAATTCAGAGAGAATATTGATTTTATACACTCATTTTAACATAGAGCAAAGTGTTGTATTCCAAGTAATGTGATTAAACAAACTGTTAAGATCATAAAGCTCTCTATTAAGACTTGATTTTTATATGTTTTAGTGAAACAAAATCAATATTGAATTCCATTTACAGTCTTACTCTGTGCTTGTATGTTGGGCATTGTGTAACACAAAGAGAAAAGGGAGAACTCTTGATCTTAAAAGACTAACATGTTCTTAATCTTCACCAATACTTACTTCAACATAACACATAATATCTACTGCTTCTTAAATTGATTATTCTTTTTGTGCCCCTATGGTTCTAATTGCTTCATGGAAATTCACTTTACTTGGAAATAGTGCTAAAAACCTCTATATTTACAGACTTGCTAATATATTTTCATGTAGTCATTCAGGGTTAATGAAGGTCCATTTTATGCAGAATTCTTTAAGTTGTGGAGGAATCATACAATGTACAGGGACCTTAATCCCTACCCTGAATAGAAAGACAGGGAACTGCTAGCTGTGGAGTATCTTCTTTCCACACAGCACTTGATTACTTTCAAGGCATCCTGAAGAAGCCATGCAATAAGTGACCCATGCAGGTCTTACTGTCCCTGCTTACAAACAGGAAAAGTGAACTCACAAATATTAGCTGTTAGTAGCACACCTTACTAGGGGCCAAACCAAGATTCAAACTAGGTTCTGTCTTATATAGAAACCTTGCTTCATCTTTTAGAAAGAGAGCAAGATGCATTCAGGCATTTTGCATGACTATAGCTTAACAGACCAAAATGCTAGAATCAACCATAATTAGCCTTGAGCCCGAAAGATATTTTGCGGAGGGCATTTTAAGCACCTTCTTTTAAGTATTACCATGTCCCGCCTCTATCTGGCAATGTGGTTATTCTACCACTACTTCTGCCTGCTAGAATCTTCATGCTAATCTATGAGCAATGCCAAAATATGGCAATTTTGCTTCTGTAAATAATTTTTATTTACAGAAGCCTTACATGTACACATTATTTTTACTCCTATTACAACTGTACAAAATGTAGACCTTTGAAGTTGAAAATTATTAATAAATATTTATTCACTGTAAGAAAAAAATGGGTTCACACTGAACTAACTCATCTATACTAGTGATACCCTGGTGTTATTGTAGCTCATTAATTTCTTCTCATATTAAACTCATTAGCAACTTTAATGGGCCTGTACCTTTTGTTGATATTA